>JBAJNP010003357.1:0-40235 GCA_036877545.1 Yasuhikotakia modesta
TGACATGGTGTTATCATTCATCAGCTGGAAAACGAAAGCTCAAAGTAATCCCAAATATATGGTCTTTTTGTAGTGTTATCATTGTAGTGTGCACTATTAAGGGTTTAGGTTTAACATTAAAAGTGTAGTTATATGAAAACACTAAAGATAAGAACGATTTGTGTTCTGTGTAGTTCACCTAATATAAAGCGTTAACAGTCCTCAGAAGTGTGTGATACACCAGGTAAGTGATCCATTGGGAAGGGGATTTCCTCTCAGTCAGGATTTATTGTTAGATCGCACTGGCAAGCCTTAAATATATGATTCAGCATACTGTTCAGAAATGCAAATGAACTGCTATAAGTTTCTCAGCAAAATCAATGTATATTATTTTCATTACGTCTCCTCTACTATATCAGTGTAAACCCCGCAGCACTGAGTGACAGATCGGATGGAGAGGGAGAGAGAGATATCCAGAGTTTGAGAGCATCAGAAAGAGAGAGAGAGGCATCTCCTTTGCACAGAATTTATTCCGCAATTTATTTTTGTCACAGCTTTGCAAAATAAATCGTAATTCTTCAAGCGACTGGCATTTTTTTTCCCACTGGAAGCTTTGATGGGTTGTTAAGGTGGGTTTGACTGTGGCAATAATTGCTTGTTTGTACTGGCACAGTAGCGTGCCGCTGTGTAGAGGGAGTGAATTCTGGCCCCGACGATCGTCTTTAACCGCACAAACCAAACATTTTGGAACGCTTGTGATTATGGCATACACATCTTTACCTTGAACTCCTACGGGATATTTTTTTAAACTTTCCTATAGTCACAAAAGGCAGAATTGTGCGGCCAAGAAAGACAATTTGGCTACGGTTCATCCTGAAATGAAAATTCATTTCATGAAAATCATTTACTCTAATATTGTCGTTTTTGTCTGTGGAACACAAAATGAGAATTTTGAAGCATCATTTTTCCCATGCAGTTACAATTGACTGAGACTGAGGCATTCTAGCCAGAATGAAATATTACCATACAAGTATCATAAAGCAGTCCATTCCAGTGGTTTATTCAAAGTCTTCTGAAGTCATACAATAGCTTTGTCAGAGGACCAGACTGAAATTTAAGTTGTTCTTCACTGATAATCTAACTCTCCAGAGAGCTGTTAACTGCTGTATGCATGCCTGCCCTTGAGGCTGGCTTTGTGTCCTTCAAAAGCAGAACACATTTCTAACACTGTCAGGTATTGAGAAATAAATAATGAAAAAAAGTCAATAACAACTCAAATTTCTTGCAAATGTTTGTAGAACTCTGTCTAAAACTGTTTATTTTTTCAGCCTTGGTTCCTTGTAAACTCTTCTCCACAGGTGTTTATTTGACAAATCTCTCCCTCTCTTTCTCTCTCTCTCACTTAGTGCTTCTCACTCTCTCTTTCTCAGTGTCTCATATGAAATGTTATGTAGTTTGGTGTCCCAAAGCTCCTTCTGACTGCACTCAGCAGATGAAACAGTCTGTATGCAGGTATCACCTTTCATGCTTCCCGCATTTGCACTCACCTGTTACAGAGACAGACAGAGAGGGAAGGAGAAAGACCAGATGACAGCAAAGTGCTGCGTGTTTTTCTGCATGATACTTAAAAATCGCTGCATGAAACTGGAGTCAGAGAAAGCATCTCTTCTGTGGATTGACGAGTTTCCTGTGTGTGTGTGCGTGTGTGTGCGTATGTGTGCGTGTAAATGAGCATGAGGTGTTGTTAATGTCGATGTCTCTGTATCAGATTTTACAGGAGTTGGCACGTTCCCTGTCACACACACACACACACAAACTGGCACACAGAGAGCTGGTGTTGCAGAGAGCAGACAGTGAGAGGTTGATGATATCGATCTGACCTGATACTTTATACAGGAACTACAGTATTATTCATTACACACTCATGTACATAACATGATACCTGAGAGAGACAGAGATAGGGTGAGAGACAGAGACAGTGACAGGGTCAGAGGGAGAGACAGAGACGGTGAGAGAGATACAGACAGAGATAGGGTGAGGGACAGACTGAGACATTTCTGAGAGAGCTGTGGTGGCAAAATGAAACCAATGTTAAAACTTTATGTGACTACTGTGAATTATGGGGGAACCAGTGGCATGTTTTTAAAACTGAAATTTTAAATTTTCACTTGAACAGAAGTACTACTGCATGAGGGCTGTAGGCATGGGGTGAAAGGTTGGTATGATTCTGAAAGCCCATGGGTGCAGATGGGCCCACAACAATTAAAGTATTGAAGTTAGGGCCCAAAGCAATATAACCTCAATAATAAAAATATACAAATAATCTAATGTTTCCAAAAAAAAAATCACAAATACACAACTCATACTCTTTAAACAAAATCATTACAAATAGCGTAACGTAGACAGATGCACATTCTTTTAATTTGTTTCATACATCCACAATTGTACTAAACTAAAGTCTAAACAGACTTTAGTTTAAAATATAATTTTTTCCATAATTTAAAATATTTGATTATTTAATTCAGAAAAGTTACACTGTGACACTAACTAGCAAATATGTTTTAATCTAGTTTCATTTGTTTAACTTATCAAATAAAAACCTATCAAATACATGTATCATATAAAATGTAGCATTATAATGTAGCAGCAATGTTGTACAGCAATAGTCAGGTACAAGTACATTGTACAATAGTACAATGCTCTAATTAAGCCTAATTTGAATGAATTTAATTTAAATTAAATCAATCAAAGAGAGATGGGAGAGAGACTTGTGAAGACAGCAGCTGAGTCAGATGATGAATTTGCTGTAGCTGAAAGTTAATGAGTCTTTGCTGGTTGGATTTGTACGCTGACTGAAACAGCACATGTCTCGGCCCTGTCCCTCTTATATAACTTATAACTTATATGAAAATTTTAGGTTATAGAAATGCTTTCCTAGGTTATAAAAACATTACAGATGTTTGAAAATCTAGGAACGCTACAAGTGTCAATTTTTTAACATTATTGCTTGGTTATAAGAACAATATTCAAACATCTGAATTCTGTAACTTTTTTTAATTGCTCCACCTGAAAAGCATGGCTCAGCACAATAGCTCATAAAAAGTCTTCACAAAATATGCTGTCAATAGAGTTAACAGTACAGAAACTTGTACAACTATGACAAAAGATTGTACAAAAATTACAGTTTACATGAGGCATGACCCTAACTGTAGTACAACCATAATCAAATCTTCTAAAAAAACTTTTACCATATTTTGCTTATATTATAATTATTGTCTTTTTGACCGTGTTTATACAATGCTCTGTTTTTTTGCCTTTTTTGCGCAGTTTTGAAACACTACAAATAAACATCACAGCATTAATGTTCTATTGTGCTGAGTCAATATTTTCCAATTTTAACAGCACCTGAATCTCGCCTTCACACTCGCCCTCCACATTTCACTCTCAAAGCTGTTCTCAAATCAGTTTGATGAGATCTGGGAGAAGCTGTTGCCACTCATGAGACCGAAATCTCCTACGTCAGGCTTTTGCATCTAGCAGACATTGCAAATCTGTGGAGTTAACGCACCAGGGACCCACATTGTGTCTGTGATGCAGTGTACCTGTCATATCAAACGTGATGCTACAAATAAATCCAGGAACTTCATTCATTTAATGCTCTTTCTTGTCTTCTCTCACATTGTCTTTCTCTCTCTCACTCTCTGGATCTGCCTCTTTATTGTCTATTGCGTGCATGTCTATCTGTGTCAGTGAAACAGAGTGTTGGAATTTTCGAGCAGCCTTTGGCAATTTTGTGAAACGTTGATCAAAGGAGACGGTCCGATCCTAAACATCAGTCAGACTCACACCCTTAGCATCTCACACCCCTTCCCACACACACACACACTCACACTTATATGTGGTTCATGGTGTTTTTATATTGTACAAACTGTATATTCTATTCCCTGAACCAAATCTTCGCAGACAACTTTTTTTAATTAAATGCAAACACTATTTATTATGCTTTTTAATTCCATTTTACACATTTGTGTTATTGTAAACCACATTTACCAGTATACACACACACGCACACACACTTTATTAGATAGGAGAAGCATAAGTATCTGTGGTGAAGAGGTGCTAAAATTTGTCTGAAGAATGTCTGTGCATTTATAGCAGTAACAAAAGAAGTAGTTAATAAAGTGCAAGAGAGAGGTTAGGTTTTTGTACTTCAGGCTGTGTCCTCATGAATCTGAATACATTTTGAAACAGTGTTCAAATTCAAACCCTGTCCATCCACACTGGCATTTTCCAAAAGTTGATCCTTCACCCTGAGATAACTGTAAATGTTTCAATTCCTTTACTGTGGCATACAAAGCGTGGACCTGCATTTCAACATTTTTAATGTTTATCATATATCAGGTATATTTTACATATTAAACTGCAATATCAACTGAACACCAGATTGAACCTCCATATTGTTTAAAATTAAATGAATTACATGACTGCATCACATGACTAAATAAGTCACAGTTTTTCAATACCTTAGTTTGTTTCCTTCTAACAAATAGTTTTTCTTATTCTGTTCCATTCTGTGGGGACTAGCCAGTGGTTTTCACTGACAGTGGAGCATATCATTAACTCAGAATAAATACAATTTAAGACAATGAAAAGTCAACAGCTATGATAAATATAATCTGAATTCTCACCACTAGTTACTGTATACTGTATGCTTAAAGCAAATACACATACATGCTAGAGAGAAAAACAAACAAACAAACAGAATCTCATAGGGCACACATTTGTCAGGACTAAGCCTGTGTATAGACACTTACAGTGCATGTATATGTAAATATAAATGCAAATGAGTGTATTTGTGTAGGAGTGAGGAAATGTTCAGTGCTAAACCAACACGCAATGAGATTATTTTAACCTCAGCGTATGTGTGTGCGTGTGTGAGAGAGAGATTTGGCAGGGTCTGTCACATTGATCATGTCAGTTTGAGTGAACGGTGAGTGATTGTTGCTTTGAACTTCCTATACACCCCAGACCAGCCAAAACCTTCAATTATTATAAATATTTCACACAAACACATTCTCTCACTCCCGCTCAACCATGGAAACATTAAATAAACTTGACACTCAGTCGGGTCCTTGAAGTAGTTCTGTGCTCCGCTATGTAGCTAAAGAACTGGTGCTGTAGACTTCACCTACACTATAGCTGACGGCACAGCTGTCTGACCATAACTCATTATAAATTTACAATTCATTCATCAATCTTTACTTTCATTATTATATATTTATGTTTTTGTATTTTTGGCCTTGTCTTTGTATCTCATGGGTATGGAACATTTAATGTGTATGAAAATGCAGACACACACACATATGCATACATGCATATATATTTACTTCATAATTTACTAAAATTAACATTTAAATGAGGATGTTTTATAGACTTTTTATACACAGCTAATTAAAATGCTAGTTAAATAGCGTAACCCTCTTCCACATCACAACCCTAACAGAAAACCTGCATTTAAAAAAACTTGTTGTAGTATGTTGTTATGCTCCAAGCATGTTGTGCTCACTTTTGCATTCACATTTGTCCTTTGAAATATGTTTATATAGGTACACATTTAATATGTGCTTATTATAAAAGTGAACATTTTCTACCCTAATGGTTAGTTGAAGAGATGTTTCTTATCTTGCAAACTTTGTTGTAGAATATGCAATTCAAAGCATCTAGTTGCATGGCTGGTTTAGAGGGGGCGACACACGTACACACACACACACTCACTTACCTCTGTTGTCTCTGATCCTCTGATGTGGAGGAACTATACAGGAAGTGTAGAGCGTTATCCGAGCCGATGCTATCGAATTGAACACACGAACACTGCCGTCACCCATCTAGCATCTCTATTTACACTTCAACCTCATCAGTGATACAATGAGCGACAGCGAGAGGAAGAGAGAAGAAAACACAAGAACAGAGAGAGAGAGATTTACTTGAGAAACTTCACCTGGGATGATTTGAATTGGGGATCATTCTTAATTTATTTGTGCCGTGCAAAAAAGAACACAGGGAGGATAAAGTTTACTTGAGGATAGTAATCAGATTAAAAGCTAGTTTTCCGTTTATTAGTTATTCATTTTATTTGTCTCTTACCTTTAAACCTTTAATGGTTTTGCATCCTGAGGAATAAAGACATCTGATAAGCAACAATAGATAAAGAGAAAAATATTGAAAAGGAAATTCCTGCAAATACATTTACATTTATTCATTTGGCAGACGCTTTTATCCAAAGAACTTACAGTGAATTCAATGTATACATTTTTTTAATCACTACTTGCTACTCCTGGGATTAAACCCACAACCATTGCGCTGGTAACGCAATGCTCTACCAGTTGAGCTACAGGAACAAATTCTCTTGTCATATTACATAATATAAAAACTATGTAATTAAATCACAAGCTTTGTCTAAAGTAAACAGGCAGCATTTCATGAGAAGGCCAATGATCTCAGGGTTATTGTTCCAACTCTTTACATGTTATTTTATTGCTAGTTACAACCTCTAATATTTAAACATTTAAGCAACATTTTAATAAGTTTTAATGTGTCAATAAAGGCAATGTGTGCAAACTATTAATTTTCTGAGTTAAGTTTGTTTATGCCCCTGATATTGGTGTGACGGTTGTCAAAACCTATAATTAAAAAAGTTATCATTTTGATATAATCTCTGATAAAAAAAAATGAAGTGTGCTTCATATTTTGCATGCAACCCAGTTATGTAAATTTTAAAATTACAATTATTAAAATACAATTATTTTGACACTTTCTTGAGCCTGACATGAAGACAATTAAATCTTTTTAAATCTCTTTATACATAAACAAAATTATTTTCATTTGAAGTCTTAAATATTTATCTGTATTAAATATTTGTCTATCTAAAATATTAAACAAAAAAACAACATTTGGTTTCAAGTCAGATAAGCACAATTCGCACCCCAGCTATATGACCAACAACCTTGTTACCATCTTCCCATAGTTTAATTATAATTAATTACGTTATTATACTTAATTATCAATTTTTTTCTTTTTATTTAATAAGTGTATTTATTTATGCTCGAAAAATTCCGCAAATCAGCGTTTAACAATGATAGATTTACATATGTATATCTATGTCTGTAAATCCAAACATTACAGGAAATTAGTAGTTAATCACCTGGCAAATTAAACATTAATCATTTGCTGTCAGTTCTGATACCTTTTATGCCAACAGGAAGAAGCACTGACAGAAAATGTTATAATAAACCCATATATGCTGACCAATCAGGGCACTTTAAGATCAGAAAAATCCCAAAGCGTGGGGTCTAAAATTAGACATGCAGAATGTTATATTTAGGTAACAGCATGTTTTGTATGCATTAAACCCAAATAACACACACACAAACACACACTCCGACAGATGATGTGTCTGATCCAAACACCTCAGTATAGAGACATCACTTCAAGGTCACCTGTGCCAGCTAATCAGCTGTGCACTTGTGCGAGTGTGTGTTTGTGTCTCTGTGACAGGCATCCCTCCTTCTTAGCTGTGCAATTTATCACCCACCTGGTGGCCAGAGAATATGTCTGGACAGGCTATGTGACATTGGGTGTGCATACTCACACATCTTTTTCTGCTTGTAAAATCATATCTATACATGTTGTACCTCAGGTTTCATGTAATGGATGAAAACAGAGGCACCTATTATTCTAACTTGCAAGATTTTCCAGTTCCTTTGATTGAGAGTTTCATAAAAACAATTGAAGATTATCCTCCCTCTTTTACTGTAGTCATTAATATCCTCCATCCATCCTCAGTCTTTTTCTCTTCTGTCTGTGTCTTTATGAACCCCGGTCTTTAACTGGCTCACCCTCCTGATTGAGTGAGTGAGGGGTAATTACTGTTAGATAAATGTCTGTGACCTGTTTTAATTAAATGCTCAGGGGAGTTGTGAATTTGTAGAGTGCAGACAGTCACTGCAGCTAAAATGACCAGACAAATAGGACATGTGTACCGCTGAACTCTTCAACACTGTGTTAAAACAGACACACTTTCCTACTGCATCGCTAAAGTCAGGTTGGAATGATTGTATTTACTGTGAGAGATTCTCAGGAATTCTTTACTCAGGAAATTCACAAAATTCTCAGGATTCATTTTCCCTGACTTTTCAAATGGGGCATGTTTATTAAATATTGACAGATGAACTAGTCAAAGACCTTTAATTGATATTAAATTGGTGCTGGTCATAATTAAACAGTAATTGTGTTGAATGTTGACTGTACTATTTTTATACGTCATACTTCAATATATATATGTTGTGTACCTACAGATAAATTGGTAATTTAGTAATTCAGTACTAATATCATAAACCATATTTCTTTATTTCCTTAGTCGGACAATAAAGAACCAACTATAATTAATCACTAACCAGTGCTAAAGATAACTGTATGTAATAGGCTGTGTGATATGCCAACTGTTACATTTTCTATCATTCGGGACCTGAAAGTATCAGCATTAATTAATATAACAGGCATGTCTCATCATTAGCATGATTCTGGAGAGATTTAACATTAATGGTGCAGCGTCTGCACTGTTATTAGCGCATCCATACACACTTTTACGTGCTTGTTAGTGAGCGGCTGTCGTGGCTAACTGCTGTGTTTTGACAGGTTTAGCATCAACTTTATGAGCATGTGAATAAACGCCAGCATGTTACCACAACTATAAATAATTAAACTATTGAGTGAAAATGTGAAACTAAACAGCACTTTATAGAGCGATATTCTATATAGAGATATGCTGCTTAGTGAGTTTTAGAAAACAAAATGTAGGGGCTGACACAGTTACATTCGCGAGACAAAAAGAGAGAAAAAGTTGCGAAAAGAGAGAAAAACTTCACAAATACAAACAGAATCAAAGAAGTGAATGAGAGTGAATGCAGTATAATGTTCCTGTTGTTTTATTTAGGAGGTTCACTAATGCATTTTAATGATTAGCAGCCCAGAGTAATGCTTTTATCGGCTCATTAACATGTCAGTTAGCCTAGCAATAGTTAACTGCTGTCCTGAGGCTGGTTACACCAGGAATCAAACTCTGAATTCTCATCACACATACACACACACACACACCAAGCTAATGATATTTTCTATTTAAAGAGAAACATATTTGAGTGATTTATAAGCTGTTTTCTAGTGAGGGCCACTTAAAATTTTGACTTGGTTCTAATAGTTTTGTGAGAATGTATAAAAACATTTGCTTGCCACAAGTACAGTTTATTCAGTTTAAGTTCAGAACATCACATATGTACCTCAGATTACCCTGTAGCATACAGGTGGGGACACACATCACACACACTCTGTATTATGAACTAGAAGGGGGACTACAATAAATGCACTGGACTAATTTGTTGCGACGGGCGTAAAATTAGCCTGTGTCTTTCCATTTCGAATGGTAAAGTCTCATGGCGCATATGGGTTAGTTAGTTAGTGTCAGTGTGTGTGAATTTGGACTTGTAAGTTTGGCTAAAGTTAACAGGCTGTTTGTATTTAGAATTTTTTTTGTTTAATGTACAATGTAATGTACAAATGTTCTGGGTTCAGTGCAGGTTAATTCAGAAGCATTTGTGGTATAATGTTGATTGCCAAACAAATGTCCTATGCCTTTCTTTTGAAAGAGTATGTATTTAAAGTTTATAGACTAGCCTTTATTTAAATACATTGTACTGTAACTGCCTGTACTTGAGTGTAACCATGATTTCTAAATAAACCAGAATCAGTCAAAATGACTTTAAGTACTTGTTATGCCATAAATGCTTAAATGCTTAACCTGTACTGAACCCTAAATATTCCTTTAATTTCCATTATAGTCTATTCATAACAATTAAACCCTAAGAAGAATGTTGTTCCTTTATAAAGTTTGTCTCATGGGGTCCAGAGGGCCATCACAATGTAGATTATTTTTGCTTTATTGTATTTCTTTAGCTTAGTTTATTGTGTTTGTGCCAACAAGATGGCAAATCCTGGCAGCCACACACACACACACATACCTTCACTTGCCCTGATTTACCACAATATGTGCCCTGAGGTGAGACAATCGATTTAAAGGGCTGTCACTGGTGTCACACACATTTAAAAGTCCAAAGGTTAAAGTGACAACTAACTAGTGGATTTTATTGCCACTCCCCTTTAAGCTAAAGAGGCAGTTTGATTGGCTTGATAGGAGGAACTGCTTATTCACAAACTTACCTTATCTTTAAAATCCATAAGGCACATATACAAGCAACGGGTCTCCACACAGAGTCCTACAGCAGGTTACAGCCGTCACACACGCCCATGCATATAGAAACTTGGCAGTCCTGACATTCAGCGAAGCCCATTAAAGTCATTAGTTTGCTGTTTGTCTCCGTGCATTACACACAACAGTGACGTGCCATTTATTGAATGGCTTTTGCTGCTGGGTAAAAAAAGAGCGCCAGGGAAAGAAAGCCATTACAAACAAGCGCGTGATTTATGAAATCAATCTCCCGCGCAGTCAGTGCCCCTCATTGTGTATGCGCACTGTGAGACAGACACAGACTGCACACCTTACACGCAAGAAAAATAGCCTTAGAGTTAAACAACGGCCGAGAGAAAAGAAAAATACTGGCTCGTAATCAGTTTCTGAAATTAAACATCAAAAATGCTGAAATTATTGTGTGTGGCAAAGCGATTTGTCTGCAATTAGGTGACTCGCGTATCCGTCAGAGCGCGGGTAAGGAGAACAGGATGTTAATGGAATGGCAGGGGCCATTAAGACGTTTTAAAATACAGCCCCGACCCGACGCTTAAAAAACATGCAGAATTAATAAGCAGGTCGGCGTTAACAAGAAGCGCAGTAATTTGTCCCCCGTGACTTCATTTGCCAGTGAGCCATATTGAGGGTTTTTAAAGAGGTCGTTGTTTTTGTTTATTGTCTCTACGGACGCATTTGTTCAGGGAACAGGGAAATAGACAGAGAGGAAGAAGGGTAGACAATGCAACAGGAAGAGAAAAAGTCGATCAAAGTGCTAAACTGACAGACGGGGAGAGATTAAAAGTGGATAAAGACATACATAAGAATGCATGGCAGCCTCTTGGATCAGCCCGTAGAGACGAGACATGACATGAGCATGGGATGAGATATTTGTAAACACTACAGAGAGGAAATATGCACATGATATGAGGGACATACAGTAAAAAAAAGATAAACGGTAAGAGTTGAGTAACCAATACACTTTATCAGGAGTTTGTGTATGTGTGTTTGTGTGTGAGTGTGTGAGAGAGAGAGAGAGAGAGAGAGAGAGAGAGAGAGAGAGAGATGCTGGCCCTTGGTTTTGGCCTACAGGTCTTATTGGCGCTGTAATTTAGTGTGATGGACCTCCGCTTGGGTGATAAAGTGTGACACTCAGCGTGTGTGTGTGTGTGAGCGCACGTTCTGTATTGCAGACGCTGCATAATTGTGGAGCAGTGTGGATAATGAATTAGGCAGTGCTGTGAATGATACGTGCTGTATATTATAGAGATGGACTCAAACGTCTCTATCTATCTATAATGTCTCCACTCTTTGGCAAACTGCCTTTCTCACCTTCTTCAACCTCTCTTTTCTCTCTCCTGCTCTTGTTTCTTCAGAAAACCCTACGAAATTTAGTCTAAAGCGTAATATGCAGAAAGGTCCCTCGTGTTCCTTTGAACCATTAATTTATTGTCATGAAAGAATACCACTGCCATTATTCTTGTATTTATAGGCATAGCTCTCCTCAAATCACACTCCAAGATTTGCCAGACTTATTATCACATTCCTGAACTTTTGAAAGTTAATTTGACATGCCCTTTAAAGCCCTCCGTTAGATTTCTGTACCACCACATCTTTTCTGCATCGCATTCGACTTATTGCTGAGTCTGTACTCCTCTTCATTTCCTGCGATGTGGCTCACGTGTCTTCCATGTGGCTCCTGAAGAGAGTGGGTGGCACTCAAGAAGATGAGAGGAAGTTAAAATGGGATGCTCTGCAGACTGCAACATTTGAATCGAAATGAAAATAAGACCAATGGGAATAATGAAAAGTAGGGTGTGTACTCACTAGGCACGGTTGCCTTGACCCATGCCTGAGTGTGATTGGCCGTTCTCCCAACTCCCTGCATCACACTGGCCTGCTTAAGGTTACAAGCTTGAGCATGCTTATGTCATTAATAATGTAATTTCTCTCACGCACTGCCTGGTAAATGTATCAATTATGCCGTATAGGTTTTTCACTTGATTGTACAGCACATATCCTAAGATTATCACAAAGACTGTTGACGTAATAGAGCAATTTGAAAACTGTTCGCAAACTACAATTCCTGTTTATTAATAGGGTAAGAACCAGACCTGTTATACATCTAAATATACTTTAATTAAATTCATTGGAAAAATGTTCTATCCAAATAGTAATAGAAAGTGTTTGTTGTTGTAATGATGAGTAGCTGTTCTGTGATCTGGCATAGTTAGCACTCACGCTACATGTGAACCGAGGCCGTTAAAACCATGCTCTGACCCACCCCTTCAAGCGGACCAGAACATGATTAAACAAACTGTGTGTCCAGTTATGATTCGGAGCGATTACACTGATCAAATGAACCTGACACACTTCAGATTGACCAGTGTGAGTACACTCTCAGTGTTTGTGACTTTTTATAAATGAAAACATTTTTCCAAACTCATTTTGAATAAATTCAGCAAGTACAGTCTGAAGGAAATTAATGTAGATGTTGAATAAAATGCGATGCCTTATATGAATTTAAACAAAATTCTCAATGATCATTTAAAAATGTTACATGGACAAAAAAGATCATGTTTTAGTCTCATTAGTTGTTCAAATTACATTAATCTTTGAAGAACATATTGTGTTTAAAATAATAAAGTTAAAAAAAACCTCCATTTTGTTCTTAGTCATGCATCAAAGAATTAAGCTGAGTTAAAGGCTAAGGCATAATAATTCACTTTGTTAATACCACTGATAGTTTTAAATATTCATAAATATTAGATACAGCCTGATAGTAAATAATTGTTTGTTTGCATTAAATAACAAATAAACTGATGTATGGAAAAACTCAGGCTGAAGTCAACATTTAGCTGTATATTTACATTTTGCTTAATGTGATGTGCTGATAAAATATTTATGTGGCAATGTATTTTTAAGCCGTTTTTATAAGCTCTGAAGATATTTTTAAAATTGCGAGATGGCTACATTTCAGCATCAAATGCAGCAGGGCGCACTCAAAATCACAGCAAACTATCTTGTGCTGTGAGCAGAATGTAACACCAAACTGCAAATTCAGCTTTAAGTCACACCAAGTGCGGTAAATTGAGCTTACTGGTTTATTGAAAGTGAAACTGGCCTTCCTCTGGCTGAATCAAGCCTCATTTCAATTGAATTTTGTCATCTTATATTTGTGTATATATTTTTTACTTTTTTTGGGAGATCTCACACAAAATCAGCAACAGCAGTTTGAAATTTGAAATTGGTCTTTGAAACTTGAAACCAGAGCTACTGTTAAATGTGTTTTACACACACACATACACACACACACCTATGCAATGCACACCCTTACAGAAAAGCCATGTAAATTTCATGTGCACAATTTATGTAAAATCTGTGGTGTTGTAACGCTGTGTGTCAATCCTTTTTAAATTCCAAGGTAAAACCTATAGAATCACATGTGAAACGTGGTGATATGATATCCACATGTGATGATTTGTTTGTCAAATGTCATTGTGCGTTTTACCTAAGATCCAGAAGATTTTGCATGACACTCAAAAAGACACTTTTCACATCATCACTGTTTTTTGCACATGTAAAATTTTAAGGTTTTCACTTCATTGCGTGAAAATGTGAATATCATGTGGCTTTTCTGTAAGGCTTTCTTTTCTGTAAAGGCTGTGTTTAGCACAAGCAAAATCTAGAAAGTGAATCTTTCTAGACCCCTAGAAAAATCTAGACCCCTTACTTTGCAAATGTACTTCGCTAGCTGGAATGCAAAAGGCATTTGACATCAAAGGCCCATTTCTTGTGGTAGTTCCATATTAGTCCACTGTGGCAGTTGGGAAAATCGGTTTTAGAAAACACAGAAGGGAACCTGCTGTTGCCATTTGCTCATCAGATAATGTTAACACATAAATCAGTAAGCACTGTATCTAACATTAGTATGCACAATGTATCTAACAAATAATGTAATGTTTTATAGTTCGTTCATTCTTTCTACACCTGCAACAGAACCTTAGAGCTAAACCTGCTGCCAGACAAGTTAAAGGGGATGGCTATAAAATTTTACCCATAATGCCAAGTGGTGGGCGGCAGTGTTGCAATTGGTTTTCAAATGGAAGTTGTTTCAGGGCCAATTAAGCAGCCACTGAAATTAATCTCTCTACAGCAGTTATAAATTAAAATCCCTTACCGCCATCCAAACGCTGCTGGAGGGAATGAGGGGGAACTGGTGAAAATATGGGTTTAGAGAACAGGAATCATTGCAGAAATATAGAAGGGTGGGCTTAGTTAAAAGAGAAAGATAGAGCTCTCATGCTGGAAAGATGGAGCAAGTGTATGATCGGCTTGTCGGAGAAATGCAAAATGGGAGAAGCAAAAAACGTCAGTGTGACAGAGTGTGACTAGCTGTGTGTGTGTGTGTGTGTGTGTATGATGCAGACGTGATGTATTTCTCTCAAACCAACCACCAGCCAAACCAATCAACTATGGCTCATAGCCCCACTCAAGTCACATAAGGAGTTCTGCAGTCAGTATGTGTTTGAGTGTGTAGTGCAGTGTGTAACACGTGTACATTCATCTGCTTTGTTAGCGACAGGTGCTATGGGAAAGTTTCGGCCTCTGAGGAAAATAAAAACTCTGCAGGGATCCTGGTGAAAGCAGGGTGTGTGTGTGTCTGTCAGGAGAGTGTGAAGGAGACTATTGTCTATTAATTTTCAGTGGAGTGAATCTAATCTATGTGGCTGATTTTCTTTAAGATCCAGACACACTCCTGCAGTCACACAGCATGGGACAGGAGAGTAAACAACACACACATGCTAATGAAAGTTAGTCAGAAATGTGCAGTTGTCTTCGTGTGTGCGACTTGAACATGTGCATGGATGTGTATGAGAGTGTGTAGCCCCTTTTTCCTGAAAGGCTTTGCCAGCATCTGAGCTGAATGCTAACTGCTTCGCCTGGGGCACAACAGGCTACTACGACCTACACGCAGACACACACTTGCAGGGTTAAGCACTGGTGAAGCTTTTGAGCCCAACATTCATATATTTTGCAAGAGAGGTTAGTTTAGGTTAGTTTATGATATGGTGTGTGTGTGTGTGTGTGTGTGTGTGTGTGTGTGTGTGTGCGCATGTGTGTGCCAAAAGAGAGCAAAACCAGACAAATAAGAACCTCCTTTTGCAGACATCTTCATTTCTGCAAGTTTTCCAGGCCACATTTAGCACCTAAACAACATTGTTCCCACATGTCTTAAAACTGTTTATAGAACAGCAAATGAGATTTTAGAGCTATGGCAGAGGGCAAGAATTCCCTATAAACTGTATATCTTATAAGGATTGGATATTCTCTGCAAAAGACATGTAGACTATGATATAATATTTGTAATTTTTTCTTTTTGGACCACCAATGCCCATATGCTTTGTCATGTGGAAAAGGGCAGGCTAGAAATTCTACAGAATTTCTTCTTTCTCCTGCATTGCAGAGAACACTGAAAGTCACATGGGTTTGGAATGAGAGTTAAGCATGACAGAATTTGCTTCTCTTTATAGCTGTAGTTTATGGTGCAAAAGTCGAGAAAGAAAATGAAAGCTGAAGAGATGCTCAAGAAAAGAGTTGATCAAGACTTCAAAGAAAAGCTGTGAATTGTATGTGTCGAACAGGTCGTTTGTGTCGGCAGTTATACGCCTACGTCCTCCTCACAAACATGGGGGAGGGGTAGAGAGGGATGTGGTTCACCACTACAGCAACCGAGGTGACGATCCACCTAAAACACACACAAATACACACATATATACACACACACACACACTAATATCAAGTCTAACTCCCACGCACCTCCACAAACATCCCCAATCTCACGTGCTTTCTTCAACATGTTTACAGTTTAAACCACAAGAACACATGTGACTGATGCACAAACACACACCTTAAACCAACACGCTAATAACACAATAACCTCACAAAAACACTATTGCACAGAGGGAAATTTAAAAGACAGCAGGTCTGGGACACAATTTCTCCAAGTCTTAAAGCAGAAGTTTATGATTTGGGGCAAAAACAAACTAAATTTAAATGCATCTCCTGCATATATGTTTAAATCTAATTTTGTGTCAAATTTTGTGTTTCAAATTGTCTTAGATTTAATTAATTTTGTGCTTTCTAATATCAAGATTCAATTTTAAAGAGATACAAAATTGTCATATAAACAATTAAACCATATAATCTTTCTCAATAAAATGTGATGAGAATATATGTTTTCTGTAAAATAATAAATACATTTTGAATTTAAACGTCTAAGTGTCTCTTTAAAAGCCATTCAAGCTCATGACAGAGTTGGAACTCTTGTGCTGTTTATATATTACATATATTATTAGAATCATTTTGAGTGATTATTTCTGTTATGAAAAAGCTGTGGATTTATGAAAAGGTTGTTACCTCGGAGACGAGGCCCTTCGTTGCGTCGCTTGTGACAACAAAACACACTCTCTCACAGTCAGACAAACTTACCGGCAAACAACGACTGCAACACACAACTTCGAGAAGCGACAAAACCAGCTGGATCGATGCCGATTTAACAGCTATGGGTCTGTGAGATGAAACGTTTACTTTATGCTGAGAAAACATCTCGCTGTCACAGGCGCTTAATGAATCACTTATCAGATCTCAAATATGCGATTACTGCCTGAGCTCTGCGTGTCATCATATTCATATTACTGCACTCAGCAAAAGAGCAGTTGCCAAAAGTAAAGTGGTTTGGACGGAGAGTGAGAAAGAGGGAGAGGGGAAGGTAGAGGAATAAAAAAAGAAGTAAAACAGGAGAGACAATGCGAAGTGGGAGGGAGGAAGAGAAGAACAGAGAGAGAGAAAGAGAGATGACTTGTATTGGCAGTGAAATACGTGTCCAGAATGATCATATCTCAGTGACAGGGAAGCTACTCAGCAGAAGTGTGTGTGTGTGTGTGTGTAAATGATCTAGCCACGGGCACACACATACAGACGCAGACACACACACTGACCTTGCTCAGTCATGGAGCGAAAAAAACTTGAGTTACGGTGTGAAATTAAAGGCGATCTACTGCACCTCTCCATCATAAATCACCATGTAATTACTAGACTCCATCGATTCCTATCTCTCTCTCTCCCTCTCTCTCACTCACTCTCTTTCTGACTCCTCCTGTCTTTCTCTCATTTTTGCCTCCATTTGTCTCATCTATTTCATTTAACCTTTTGCTGGCTCATCTCTATCTCTGGATGTATCTATCAGTGGGGCAGAAGTGTGGAGGTGGGTGTAGGCTGAGGAGAGATGAGTACTTTTCCTCCTGGAGCGGGTGAAGCTCTGCTTTGGTTGTAGAATAATGGGAAAGGCCCAGGAGTTGCCGGGGGTAACAACTCTGTTACTGTTGACATTCTCGGCTAGTGCCTTAAATAACTTAAATAATAAAGCAGAGAAAACAGCAGATACACACAAAATCACTTGAATGTTTTTCCATCTATTGACTACAATATAATATTTTATGAAGCGTTGCTTAAAACCCACCACAATGAGTCAACACATACTCAACACAATGAGCAAAGGTAATTAGGCTAATCTCAGTGTGATGCTAGGTGGTTGCTAGGATTATATCAGTGCTAGATATATGCTGGGTTAGTTTCATTGTATTGCTAGGAGGATGCTAAGGTAATTTCAGTGCATTGCTACAGTGGTTGCTAGGGTAAGTTCATTTTGTTGCTTGAGTAATTTCAGTGTATTGCCAGGTGATTGCTAGCCAGTCGCTCTATAAACTTGTCTGAAAAAAATCAATTGACTTTTCTTTCGACAGAAAATTAACACAGCCTTAACAAGCCACATGAAATCGCTTGTTTAGCAACACCAATAATCCACAAGACTTGTACTGGTGATTAGACGTCATTAAGAAAGCTAATTAATGTTGTGAATGCATGTTTCTGTCACACAACGACATCAACATTTATCAGTTACAATAATTGTCCTTAACACAAAGAATGTAAAACAAGATGTGTGAGTCACTGAGTGGGTGAGAGATAACAAACTTGGTGTGTGCATGCGTAATCGTTGTCTGAGTGCAAAGTTCCTGACATCACAAGAAAGAAAACTTCTAAAAACAGGCACACATCTTTACCCATTGAAAATAAATGTGAATGGCTTGCTTGGCAATGAAACATGGTGCAAAAATAAAATTCTTGACTACAATTGTTGATGCACACTGTTATACCCTAAAAATAAGTCATAAAAACTATATTTTTTTACTTTCTTTAAGGTAGTTATTTTGTCAGCATTCACCCAAACGTTCTGACATCATTTACTCTTCCTCTTATTGTTCCAAACCTGTATGACTTTGTTTAATAAAACAAGCAGGATAGATTGACAGGAACCTCAATCCTCATTTACTTTCATTATACATGTGAGATGAGGAAATAATAATTGTTATTAAAAAATTTCCCCTTCCAGGCAAAACTGTCATACTGGTTTGAGACAGCAAGGGAAAATAAATGATATCACCATTGTTCACTTTGGTAAGCTACCCCTTTAAGTAAAAGCTTGTCTACCAAAAAGTGATTTCCTTTCAGGTGACACTACGACAAATGTGCTGTGCACTCTTTCAGCCGTTACTATGTGTGTGGAAATGAGCATTTGTGGTTTTACATTCAGTTAGTCTGAAACTGATCAATGAAGAAAGTCATTTCAGGAGTCATTTAGACATTGATCAACTGAAACTATGCTTGTTTGCCTGTTTGCAGTGGCCTAAATACATTGTTTGCCATACCAGGTTTAGCATTAATTCAGATTTACAAAGTAAGAAATATAAAGAGATGGATTACAATAACTTTACAAGAAAGGCCTGTTTTATTGCAGTTTTCAGTAATATTTGGAGAATTTTTAGCATGGAGCAATATTGTTTCCCTACAGTATAAATAAATATTGGATTTTTTTCCCTCCCACGACTTATTCTCTCTCTGTGTGTCCTGTAATATTAATATTTTCTTAGATGACCATAGGGCTGAAAACAATAATCCACACATGATTATTTTATTTTAGTCAACACTAAACTTTATTAGAATCCTACAGAAATGGGGGCGCAGCTAAACTGAATATGGATACAAAGCGTCTAACAAAATGCCAAGCAAGTACATCTTTGTGTATGACTTCCTGTGTGACTAACCCAGAAAGCATTGAAAACTATTAATGCTGTGTTTGCTGTCAAAACCGGGATGGAAATGCAATTTTTCTTGATTGTTCCAAATTTAACTAGTTTTTTCAAAAAATTCCACAACAACTTTTGTTCTGGTAGCTTTGCATGTGATGCTTTTTATTTCTACTCCACAAGATTCCATCTGAAATAATGCTGCATATACTTGAAAAATATTTCAGTGCTTCTTCCATCAGTAAGAAACTTCACAGTGTCTTTATATCTCAAAAAGTCCTATTTTCACCCTGCAGACTAGCATTACATGTCATGAAGTTTTAATGTAACCTTCTCTTCCAATTAAACCGAGCTGCAATATAGAAACCTTACCAGCCTGTTTAAAAATAGCTAATCAATTCAGACATGCTACATACATAATTCTCACCATTTCATTCCCCTCAGCTTGACGTTCTCAGTGATAGGAGAGTCATGGTCTGTTGAACCTCTAGCGTAACTAGTTAAAACTCGGCATCCATAACCTTAGTGCTGAAATGTGTCTAAGTGTATTAGCAATGAACCTTAAATAAAATAGCAACAATAATGGCTGTTTCCAAACAGGGTTCCCAGTTCCCTTGTTTGTTAATGGCAGGTTGTTTCAATGTACTTAAAGAAAGCTAAATATTACTAATGACATTAACATGACATGTTTCATGGGCACTTTTTACAAAAATGAGCTGAGCTGTTTTTTTTAACCAAGCAGTAATTAATACAATGTTGAAACAACTGGATATTCTAAACGTTCCTAGCATTTTTTTTACTTAATGGTAATGTTAGGTTCTTACGATCTAAGATTGTTAGCTTGGTGGCTAATCACACTTAAACCACAGAAATGACGTCCTGACACAGTGATTGGCTAATGACACCACATCAGGCCTTCACCCACATTTAAGCTCCTCACTACCAGTTTATGGTATTTTAACTCTTTAATCCAGGCCCATAAGCTTAACACTTAAGCTTTGATGTCAAAAGCAAAGAGTTTCTGTGAATTTTTGCTATATATATTTTTTTTTGTTACTTACACAAGAAAAATGCTGTTTAATCAAAAAACATCGCTAATCTTCAGCTCACATAACTGTAAAAGTGTAAAACTTTTGATAAGGAACAATTTCTGAGCGCACCTTTCAAATTTCCATCACTAAAACACAACCTTGTTGTGTACTTGGTAAGAATTTTTTCATTTATATTTTAAGTTAGGTTAATCTACATTTATTAAAGACCCATTTAAAGTGCTTGTCAAGGATCCCTCAAGAACGCTCAAAAACATTGTGAGAATGTTTCCTGGATAAGCCTGACTGATTTGCTGATGGGAAATGATGTGTGTCTGCTGACAGCCTGCTTGAAGTATAGTTGTTGGCTGTCATAGGGATGCTATCTCTTCACCAATCAAAGCACAGGTAGAGGGATGACAGCGAATTTATCTCTGTGTTAGAGAGCTCTATATCTCATGGCCTCAATTACAGCACAGAGTGTTAAGCCTTCATTCAGGGCTCTGTACATATATGTCTGTGTGTGTTTTGCTGGTGTAGAAGAGAAGGAAAGACATGAATCAACCACGATACCCTGACAGCATGCAGGGGATTTTGAAACCTTGATAGCAAGATCACAAAGTAGCAACGTGCATGAGTGTGTGTGTGCGTGTGTTTGTGTGTGTGTGTGTGTGTGTGTGTACGTGTGTGCATTATATGGTAGATAGTGATGCTAAAATCACATCTATGACAGTGGTCCAAACAAGGGAAATGTATTTATGAAAGTTGCAAAGAGGTTTCTGTGAGGGTTAGGGGTTAAGGTAAAGTTTAGGGAAAAGAATATACAGTTTGTTGAGTATAAAAGTCTATGGAATGTCCCCACAGAGCAGACACCTAATGTATGTGTGTGTGGTCATATAGAGACTGAATGAGATCTGCTGTGTCCTTGTTGTTATAAAAAGGTGGGACTTTTTGTTGGTATGGTATAAAAATGAAGAATCATCTGATTTGTATCTTGTCACATGGAGGTCTACACACACACACACACACACACGTTTAGTTATCTAAATGGAAATATTCCATAGTCTTCTGTTGTTTGAATACACAGCTAGTTAAAAACAGTATAACCTAACCCACACTCTAACCATTACAGAAAATGTACTGTTTTTTTATCATTTAAAAAAGCTGTTTCCTATATTTTTACAGAGTTTTTGCAAATAAAGATGTCACCAAAAAAGGTTTTACTTAGATTTGTCAGGCTATACACACAGAAGTGTGTTTACAAAACTAGGCCTTTGTCATGGTCTTATTTCTTAAATTCTGGCCTAGGTCTTATCTAACACCAGAAATACACTGTGTTTTGGCAACCACGTTAGGATGCAGGTCTTACCTGACTGTTTTCAGAAACAAATTCTTGTTAAAAGGGTCAGATTACTTTAGCATGAATTTAGACACTGGTTTATGATGTTAAGTGCTGGTTTGGTGCAGCTATAGCTGGAAAAATTGGTTAATTAACATATTTGTTCTGGTAAAGCATGTTTGCATGTCTGGTAAAACATGTTTTTTGCTGATCCAGCGATATAAGCATTGTGTTGTTGGGACAAAAAACACCAAATCAGCATCTCTGGGAATTTATGTGTGACCAACTGCGTTTTTTCCTTGGATCAAAACATGTTAAAAGGTGTTTAACAGGATTTTCTTGTAGGGTCATGCTGGCAAGTTACCCGTGACCAGTTGTTTTTAGTATTTAAAATTATACAGTGCTTGCAAACCTGTTATTTAAAATAATGTAGTGCTAAACCCCGTTAGTGTTTCAATTTTACAAGTATATTGGTCCCTTATTTTTTATGGTCCCTTATGAGGAAAACTACAGCATAAGCGATTATCCTGAAACAACAAATTGGTCTTGCTACAAGCTAGTACAGAGACAAATCAACAGCCTGTGTCTTTGGGGGCACTCGGCTGCTCGGGTGGAGTTTGGAAGTTCATAATTTCCTATGATTTTCTTTCTCTGTGTGGGGGCTGGTATTTGATAAGTTAAAGAGCTGGTCCTATTGGATTTGAATCTGAACGGTTGACTTGAGTGCAACACAATGAATCCATAGACAGCTGAGGAGCCTCAATTAGAATAACAAATACGAGCAGGGCTTCCCCTGTCACACACACACAATACGCACTCGTCACACACACACAATTACTTTTACACACACAGACATTCAAAGTGCTCTTTCCATCTCTCACACACACACACAATTTTCACACACATATTTTCCTCCCTCTCTTTCTTTGGGTGTCTCTCTCACACGCACATACACCTCTCTCTCTTTTTCACTTTCTCCGGACTCTATAGGGCAGAAAACAAAAGGTAGTAAATAATCAAATTAAACGCATGTTTTAGCAGAGAACTGCTGGAGTCTTTCAGCCCCATTAGCTCCAGAAAGGAAGGCGGGCAATGGGGAGAGAGGGGAGGAATAGGCCGGGAAGAGAAACAGGGATGGAGAGAAGTGGTGGAACAGCTCGAGGAAGGAAAGCTGAACACTTGCCAGACCATCACATTTGGCCCAAATGAGGCATACACTAATGCTGCCCCTTCACAGTATCTAAGAACTGTGTGTGTGTGTGTGCGTGTGTGTGTGAGAGAGAGAGTGAGAGAGAGAGAGAGAGAGAGAGAGAGAGAGATTCTTTGGCTCCTGTCTCTATCAGCTCATCAGACTCACTGGCCCCCCAACAGACACCCTCTTCCTGCTTTAAATAGCTGTTTAACTTACAGCGTGTCTGTGTTTGTGTGTTTGTACATGCATGCTCACAGTGAGTGCAGCATAAGTGTCCTAATCAAGTCATTAGCTCTTTCAAAACTTTGTGAGCTGCCTCGCTGCATATATAGACAGATGCCTACTAAGGCAGCATCCTAACTTGAATGGAATTTTATAAGGGACTGACTTGGAACTCTTCACTTTGGCACAAATGGATTTTTGCTTTTCTGGATTCATCTGCTAACTTGGCTTGTTGTAAAGCATTCTGGGATTGTAAAAGTGTTCCTGTAGCTCAACTGGTAGAGCGTTGCGTTAGCAGTGCAAAGGTTATGGGTTTAAATCCAGGGAATACAAGTACTGATAAAAAAGTAATACCTTGAATTCACTGTGACTTGCTTTGGATAAAAGCGTCTGCCAAATGAATAAATGTATTAGTTACCCCTTTTAGAAATTTACTAAACGAAGGCATCTCAGAATGCATTTCTTTAGAATAACCATGTTAAAATGCTCATTAGCTTTTTGAACAGAGTGCGCTATAAATGTTTGAGTGCACTCATGTCTATTGTTGCTATTGAGTGCTATATCATGTGTAAGATATTTCTGAGGAAATCTTACCTTGTTTATAGGTACCAAACGTAAGCACATCTAAATTATCTTAAACAGTTGCAGGACCTAACCATCAAAGTATGAAAATAAACAAAAGAAACAATCTGCTCATTGTTTGTTTGTTCCCTTTGCTGTTTTATTAGACAAAGATCTTTACTGATCAAAACATTGCTGTTTTATTTTACAAAAAAAATGGAAACAGGTACTTTGATTTCCCTTGTTTTTTTATGCTATATTGTTCACACCTTTTTGGTCATTTGTATAGCCCCCAATCAATACACAAAATGACATTTCCCATAATTCCCCTCATCCTGTGTAAAATCCCATCAATCTCTATATTACTCAGCTGCAGTTAATTCTGCAGAACAGTTTGGTCCATGCTGCAGTGAGAATTTCCGCAGTAGTCAGCAGTGGACTGTTTCATTTTGAGTTAAACCTCAAACCGTTTACATGAGGCAATATAAGCAGAAAGGAAGTCCACCTCAATGAGATTCAGCCAAGGCACTTGGTATTAACATCTGTCTCAGGTGATCTGATCAGAAGTGCTGAATAAATGGGGTCAGAAACACTTTGTGATCCAATCGGTGATTACATTTGGAAGTAGTTAGAAATACATGTGACTGTTTTTTATAAGCCCAATGTACAGACTTCAAAGACTATCTTCAATATGCCTTAATGCGTGATAGCTGGAATTTGGAGTGCTAATTGATTAAATTATAGTGTCAAGGCCTACAGTAAATTACTACTAACACTGAAGTATCTGACAAAGAAACAGTATACATTTCTCTCTAAACATTAGGTATATTCCAAGAGCAGAACATTGTGCCAGTCTTTTTGTCACCTTCATTTGTTTTGTTAACATGCTGTACAACAAAACCTGAATGCTGTAGCTCAAGCATTATGTTTGCAGCTCAAAGGTTGTGGGTTTGATTCCCAGAAAACACACAGACTGATCAAATGTGTAGTTTGAATGCACTATAAGTCGCTTTGGATAAAAGCATCTGACGAATGCGTAAATGTAAATGTCTCCTCTCTGAAATCTGATCACAAATGGTCACAGGAGACGCTTGTACTGTAAATACCAGGTGTAAACTGTAATGTGTCTCGTCTGACCACTTCCATCTTGAGTGATCGATCACCCAAGATGGATGTTAATACCAGGTGTAAACAGGGCCTGAGTGCTTTCAAAGGAACAGGAATTAAATTCTGAAATAATTTGTATTCTTTATCTTACATAAATATAAAACTCACAGCCTACTACAATCTTTTAACCTCACACCGTTTGGTATAAGAATTAGTTAATGTCTAAACGTTTGAAATAGACATAATGTCTTAAATAATTTTGGAAGAATTTATTGCAAGGACAGTGTCAGTCACTCCTATTATAGATAGTTGGGGAAGGTTAATAATTAAACTAGTCATACTAACCCATAACATTAATCTCAAATAAAAGCACAATAGTACATCAGGGATACAAAAGTACTGAAATATTTGCTTTAATACTTTATACATTTTACCTTTAAATGGTACAAATTCTTTAGTAGCAGGTTAGATGCTTTGAACTGAAATATTTAGCTGGTAAGTCAAAGACATTCTTCAGCTAAATCATTTTATTAAATGACGTCCATTACGTCTTAATGTATTTATATTCAATGGCATGATAACTTCAAAAAGTTTTTAAAAATGCCATATAAAATAGTTTTTTAGTCTAAAATCAGTTTTTGTTCAAAAATTCTCACCCAGTGAGAAATAATCACACTTTTCTCTCCAGGCGGAGAAAGATCTCTACCGAGCATATGGTGAATATGTGGCGTCACTGAAACTTGATTATGGTTGTGAAACACTATTTTGAGTGGTACAATTGCCCTGTCACAGTTGCCCCAAATCTGAGCAGTTCTGGGTGGTGTACAAAATACGTATACAAAATAGGAGACAAAGCGTAAAAGCAAAATCAAGTCTTTTGAACATTTATTTTATTGAACATTATTAAGTCTAACTGATCCTTGAATTGTGCAGTTTATTTAAGCAAGCATGGTGGTCGAAAGCAACTTAACGAGGGTCCGATTTTACGGCAACAGCTAGTGTAGCACAACTTATTGTGCATGTAATACATTACATTCAAGTACTATTTCAATTATATTTAATTAAAACATCATGTGATTGAACTACTGTGGACACTGTTATATAAAGTATTATCATTATTAGCGCTGATATAAAGTTTGCAACGCTATAGCATTATATTACATCTCATGATATAAAGTGACAATCAGAGTGAAAGCACCTCTCTCTCTCTCTCTCTCTCTCTCTCTCTTTCTCTCTCTCGCTGTAGGTAAGCTAAAGCAGCCAGAGCAGCGGTTGCTCCGTTCAGTCTCTGGTGGGGAGTCGTACGTATCAGCGCTCATGTCTGTATCTTCTCTTTTGAGCGCTCCTCCTGTCTCCCCTCCCGTCTCTCCTCCGCTCCTTAATCCGTGTCGCAGTTAGAGAATAGGAGAGAGGGGAAAAGGGCGCGGAGAGAATAGCGAACCGGTCCCCGAATCATTCCAGATGACTGCCTCTGAATCAGTGGATAAGATTGGGTTCTCGGGTTCAGATCTGTAAGGAGCTGCTGTTCCGGAGACAGGCGGCTCTTTGGTGACAGCTTCCCGTGCAGCAGCGCCTCAGGTTTGGTTTTAGGTAAGAGAGCTTGTCGGGAAAGTGTGGATCATTTCGGTGTGGTAACTTTGGGCTGAATGTAATGCTGGATGTTTTTTTGAATGAGAGATTTTGAGATGCGCTGTGGTGGAATGTCATGCTGCCGGTCCCGGACCTGAGGTGCTTGCGTTAAACGGTCGCGTTATCTTTAGCCGCATCGCTGTTGTTTGTTTTGTCGTTCATTTGTTTCGCTTAAGCATCATCAGTTGTGTAGCTGTGCTGAATGTGCGAGTGCAGGGCGATCACTGGTGTATAGTTTTTAAGAGGAGCTTCTAATGCACATTTTGTGGCCATAAAATCATCAATGATCGGGCCAATTTAAAAGTTTCAACAAGGAATCTTTTCAGGTATAATTCTATAACTTTGCAAATATTCACAGTATAGCAGACCGACGTTTGCAATATTTAGAAAAAGTTTCACATTTACATATATCTTAAAGGTAAATGTTTTTAAACTGAAAAAAGAAACCAGTAACTACAAAGGTCAGTGTGCTTTTCCTAATGTCCGTCTTCTTTACGTTTTATTCATTGAGTTTAGATTTGAGGTTATTATTAGAATTAAACTAAATGGCAAATAAGCCGATCAGAAGATGTCTAAAGCCTTTATTGCTATAGACATAAGAGTACGAGGTCCAAAACATATTGTAAGTTTAATTACTAATGTAAATTAATGTTGGGACAAAATCGTCCCCATTTAAAAAAGCGCCGCCTTGCGGGGAAATACGGGCGCGTGCGCGCGCACACATGCACTCATTGGCTTACGCACATATACACACATAAAGACACAGCGGGCTTTTGCAGCTGGCAAACACTTGACTTGCTGATTAAGTTTTCAGCAAACATGGCAGAACAGTAAAATATTTAAAAAGTGGGACTGGACCTAAGAGACCACACACATCTTAGAATAAGCACAAAATGTGTATAAAGAAAGTGTATGCATGAACACCCATTAATCCTGTGTTATGTGTTATCCTGTGCCTGTGTTATTTATTAAGTAAATCTGTGCTTTAGGTATAATGCTCAATAGATGTTTGTTTGTAATCCACTTTATGCACATTGTTTAATTTGCTTGTATCTTACATCCCCTCCTTTAATTCCCTTGTGATGTTTCTGCACAGCTCTGTAATCTGTTATTTCAATCGCGTGTAATTCTTGTTGCTTTAATTACATACTCGAATATTTCACAGACCGTGACATGCACATAGACACACATACATAACATAAGAGTTAACAAGTGTGCTTCTAAAATGTAACTGTGTTGTATAGGTGTAAAATGAATCAGATTTCAGACCAGTACAGATTACTCTACAAGACAATATTTGTTCATTTTCAAAGATTCAAAGAACCTCTAGTTGTTGCAAAGTAATCTGTGTCTGTATTTGTTCCTTTGTAGTGTGTGTTAGGAAGCAGTCTTTGAGGGGGATGGAAAAGTAAGCTGTCATCCCTTTTTCCTAAGAAGAAAGTTTGTGCACTGTTGATGTGAAGATTGTATGATGCAAATGCATTGTATGTAGTTTTGTCTGTGTGACACTGTTAATTCCCATTAGAATAATGATAGCTTTTTCCCTTTGAGCCACCCGTGGGCTCCTATTGGCTCAGCCTCCAACTTCCTATTTATATATGGCCAATCAAACACTCCTCCAGGGAAGTGTTGGCCACAGCTGGTGAAATGTTGATTGAAAACAACCTGAAGGCTGACGGCTGAATTGCCCCTCAAGAGCATCCATACACACTCCTGATGAGCACTTCTGTGAGAGAACAACACACACAATTCTTGATGATAAAATTTCTGCTAATAAATGTATTTGCTTGTCTTTGTGTCATCTGTTTCTCTCCAGGTTTGTTGGAAGTCAGGAGAAAACTCAGGACATGGAGGGTTGTTAGTTTGATGAAGGGCACACAGAACTGTTTTGTTGTTCACAGCTGCTAACTTTGTGTCAGATTTTCAATCAAAAATTACTTAAGTGGCCTGCCTTTGAAGCAAAATTGCCAGTTTTGTGAGATGGTCACATGACTGCAGCATGATTACCAAAAAAGCCAATTTCCAGCTTTAGCCCAGCTCAGAGAACAATCAGACTCCCACCCACACGCACTCCCACACATGTGCGGCTTTTGCCATGAATTTGGCCACCAAGCTGCGGAGGAATCTGAGGAGGCTTGTCATCCTCCTCGCCACCTTTTGTATGGTCAGTGTTTTAGTCTCCGCCTACTACCTTTACACAGGCTCCACCCAGGAGCTCGACCTCGCAGACCGCGCCATGGGTTCGGACTGTGCCAATCTCCGGGCGCTTCCTTTCCGTCAGTCAGAGCCTCGGACACCTAAACCAATTGATCCGTCTCGAAAGGACCCAGTGGTGTTGGTATTTGTAGAAAGTCAGTATTCTCAACTTGGACAGGACATCATTGCCATTCTAGAATCCAACCAATTTCGTTACCATGCAGAAATCGCTCCGGGGAAAGGTGACATTCCACCTCTAACGCACAAAGGACGTGGACGCTATGCACTGGTCATTTACGAAAACCTTCTTAAATATGTAGGGATGGATGCATGGAACCGTGAATTGCTTGATAAATACTGCGCCGAATACAGTGTTGGTGTCATTGCTTTCCACCGCGCAAGTGAAAATTCCCAGCCTGCTTTGCAGCTGAAGGGATTCCCTGTGACATTACGAACAAATGTTGCACTTCAAGACTGTTGTGTCAACCCACGCTCACCTTTGCTCTATGTGACGCGAGCGGAAGTGGACCGAGGGTCATTACCCGGAGAGGACTGGACTGTGTTTCAGTTCAACCACTCCACTTATGAACCAGTTCTATTGGCCAAAACGCAGCCAAGTGAGAATGGGGCAGCACAGGTGATACCGCTTGCCCACGGGCTCCATGCTACAGTCATACAGGACTTGGGGCTGTACGATGGGGTGCAGCGTGTGCTGTTTGGTCACGGGCTAAGCTACTGGTTACACAGACTCATACTGGTGGATGCCATCGCCTTTCTCACAGGCAGGAAGCTGTCGCGATCTTTGGAACGCTACATCCTGGTTGACATAGATGATATTTTCGTGGGGAAGAAAGGGACAAGAATGAATGTCAATGATGTGAAGGTAAGAGAGAGTGTGGTTTATTTGAGAAAATGTATTAAAAAATGCAAATATAATGTATTTTTATGACAGGATGGGAAGAGGACAAAATATAAAATAATCGTTTATGCATTTATGCAACAAATTGATTAGATGCCTCACCAGAGACATTATTCATAACACACAGGTGTGTTTCAATATACTGTATTAGTTAGGATGTCTCATAGACCTCTATTGTTTTCAAACCAGGCAAATTATATTTTGTCCTTCCTGTAAATCTTACCCTCACACAAGCCAGTTGACATGATTAGATTTAAAGCAAAACATAATTTGGCTGATGTATGTGTCTTTTTACAAGTGAGGACCAGAAAAAAATGTAAGTTGTTTCACTAAAATCAAACCTGTACACACACACATGTTTTTGCATATGTGGTTTATGTTTCTTATACTGGACAAACTTTATATTCAACCCCTGACCCAACCCCAAGGCCTAATCCTCAAAAAAAATATATATATATTTTAGTAACAAAAAATTAAAAAAATATTTTTTGAAAACCTGTTTTTTAAGCCATTTAGTTTATGAGGGCACAGGACATGTCCCCATAAACTATTTACATTGTTATACATGTCATTAAACACATTTGTGTCCTCATAAACCACAAATGTTCAAACCCACACAAAGACACAAAGTAATTTCCTGCTTTTCACAAAGAAAAATGAAGAGCATTAATTGTGCTCTGAGTAGTTCTTATACACATAATTTGGTTGATATTTTGTCTTGAGTGCCTCTTCGCAGGTGCTCATGTCTGATTTGTAAGTGTGAATGTTTTTGTGTGGGCTGGGGAATGTTGTGTGTATGTGAGCGAGAGGTGGTGTGTGTGCGTGTCAGTGAATTGGAGTGGGTGTTTGAGTTGGCCTCAGTCAGAATAAAGAGGCTATTTAGGAGGACAAGAGCAGTAAAATGGTGTTCATTCTGTCTTTCACACACTCATTCATAATCTCGTTCCCACGTTTGGCCCCCTCTGAGGCTGCTCAGCCGACTGAAGGGCCGCTTACACTCTATTGTGAGATGACTTCATGACTTACACAGCTTTCAGCATCAAGTGTATACATGCAAGTGTGTGAATTAACAAGGATGTTAAGCATACGCGTTACGCATAAATGAACCAATAGGAGCGAGACTTATATTTAAAGGGACAGTTTAAAAAAAAAATTTAAAATTTAAATTCTGAATTCTCAGAATTTGCATCTTCACCCTGTCTATCTGTATATGTTGTTATTTCTTTGTTTGAAACATTGGAAGTTAGACATTTTTGAAGACATGTACCTATTTCTATACAATGTCAAAAGCCACATAAACACCATAAATTCATAATAATATCCCAAGTCGCCTGGAACCATGTGAGGAAATGACCAAAATTTAGGTCATTATGCCCTGATTAACTTGGCCATGCTGAATCTAATGTCTAGCCCACATTTTTACCCAGAATTCCAAAATGGTACATTATGTTCAGTTACCACAAGGCAGAACTAATTGCAATTTGGCTTCATAGACATCAATGTGTAATTTCTGAATGCAGAAACAGACTCGGCTAGATGAGATGATATAGATTTGAATCTGTTCAAATCTTGCTTGCACAAGCTGAACATATGTCCTATAATACATAGAATAAACTGCTAATTTAGAATAAACAGAATAAACTTTAATTTTTTAACAGTATCTTTGAATTAAATTATTTTAACAGTACAATACATCTGTCTGTAATGTTTTTTCTGGTTAAGGGAAATTTTGGATGTTAAAAGATATATGCATATACAGTATAGCAAGACATTTTACATTATCGTAGTAATTAAAATTCTCTAATAATAGTAATTCAAGCTTAATTCACCAATAATTTATCTTCTGCTAGTAATTTAAAACAAGTATTACAAGGAATGGTTTTCAAAAAATGTTTGTAAAAAATTCATTTTCAGTAGGAAAAAAAGACTTGCATATACATCTGTGGTTTTCCCATAAATATTTAACAAGAGGGATTACAAATGGGGTCGCTAACAGACATCCCTGTCACAAATCTAAAGCTGACTGGCTGTCATTATCTTAAACTATCGAGCCTGTCAGACACAGGGAGTGATGACACATTCTTACTGATTGGCCCTCATGGGTCATTTCCTTGTTAGCTGTTCCACAGTTTCGAACAAACAGATTCCATTAACAGTGTGATGTCGCTATACATAGCGCAGGTACACGTTTAATTTCCGAATGTAATGTTCTGAGAGAAAGGTTAGTGGCCAAACACGTGACACCTCCCCAGATGTTGTTGGCTAAGAATGTGCGCTGTCAAATTCTTCCTGATTGGTCTGAGCTAATTTAGATCTGCAAATGAGGCAGCAGTAAGAAAGAGGTTCTGGGTGCTCAGGGAGAGAATTAGAGCTGGTCGCTGTGGAGCATGGCTGAAAATGTCAGCAGAAAATTCTCGAAGGAACCTGGGCAAAAAAACAAGGCGTGTGGTGATGGGGGACAGAAATGGGAAGGCTTTGATCCACCAGCCATTGTTTTAGTCACTGTTACTGCTGGTTACAGAAAAAGCGTCTGAGTGTTCATGGCAGGTTGTCAAAATTCAGAATGGTAGACGCGTGTGTGTGAAAAACTGTCCTTGTTGTCTAATAGGATGTTGCAACAGTCATACAACAGTTACGGTTTCACGTTTTTTTCAGATCATAACAGCATTCCGAAACTCCCCTTTGTCATGAACACACAATGACATTGTATGCGTTAAGAGTGTAGGACAATAGCTGTTCCTGACAATAGCTGTTCCTGACAATAGCTGTTCCTGACAATAGCTGTTCCTGACAATAGTGAGAAGGAGAACCAATGGGAACCAGAGCGAGAGAGAGAAGGAAAATGTGCGCGATGTAGGTGTTGTAGATTAGAATGTCACTCTTGGTGACTGGTTGCCATATCTCCCATCAGCCCATAGGGCAGGCTGAAAAAACAGGAGACACTAGTGATAAATGACTCAATGCGCACTTACACTCAGAAACACAAATGGGATTTTCCTTCACTCTATATGTGTGTGGATTCCCCAAGCAGAGATTCTGCTGAAATTGCAGCTAAAGTGACCTTGTGTTGGTGCTTGTGTAACAGGGCATTTCAGGGTGGCTGTGTGGTACTATGTCATTTAAATGTGTTTTGTATGGTTTTATACAGGCAGTTCTGTAATTTACAACATATGTACAGTACTTACGGATAAAATATGGATATTTACAATATATTCATTATGATTTTGATGGTGATTGATTTTGACAACAAAATATAAGTGATTTTCACCAAGTTACCATGTTTTGTGGGTAATAATAGCTTCCTCTTCACCCTGAGTTTTGGGGTGGGGATTTCAGTTTGTGCAACCAATAGCAGATTAGAAAAGTGTTTCTTTATTGCCCTTTGGTTTAGTGATTCTAATGGCACACTAATAAAACCCTTTATCTTTAAACAACAGCATCATTTCTCAATGGTTTAATGCACCTTTTATTTGGCCATTTAATTTTCTAAAGACTGTGTAGTTAAACTCGTGACCTCTACCTGTCTTGTAATGGGTTGTGGTTAAGAAGTGTTAGTAACAATTAGTTATGTTAGTTTAGTTAATTTCAGTAAATCAGTTTACTGAAATATAATCCATCCAGCTGTTTCAACTCTTGATTCAATGATTTGCCGTTACCTGAAAATGTCCAATAAAATCTCTTTGTGAGTTTTCTCATGTATTACATTTAAATATATGTAATATTTTGTGTCCAATAATTGACTCATGTGGTAAGTGTAATAATGTAAAGCCAGCTCTTTGGATGTACACATTCCCTTACATATATAGTAACTGAAAGCAGAAGAACTACTTTTAATTTGTACAGGAACACATTGATTATTTTTAATGAGAGTTTTATTTTATGTTAATTTTGTGTTAAACATTTGGTCTAACTGACAACAATAGATGCAAATGAAGATCAAGATATCTAGATATATTGAATATTATGATAAAATATCCAGATTTTGTAGTAGCTGTATAGCAGGTGTGTGTGTGTGTGTGTGTGTGTGTGGTGAATTGTCTTGCCAGCTTTGAAGCAGCATATAGATGAGGATTAAAGACAAAGCTGCTACGTCTTCAGCTTCACGCTGACTTCAACATGTACTGTAAGATAGAACAGTATCACAGTATCAAAGCAATACCTGAAGCACACTCGCGCACATTCAGCCAGAAACAAAGAGCAGAATCAAAGCCAGTCCTGGAGCCTCCTGCTCACACATACCAATACACACACATACACAAATGTGGGTTAGAAAACAGGGGAAATGAGAGAGAAGAACAGAACATAAACACATCAGAACAGCCGCTCACTTCCTTTGCTGGAACTTTTGAAGACATGCAACATGATTTAAAGAGCGCTAAATTAAAAGAAAGAACACGTTGATGGATGGATGGTGTCAAGAGGGACATTAAGGAAAGATGGACAAAAAAGACAAATTTTTTGACTGATTTTTTACAAGAGCTTCTGAGAGGCAGAAATTCTGTAAAATATTTTTGCTGGATTATTCCTTGTGATTTTTCCTGTTCTAATTTGTGTAGAACTGTTTTGTTTTAGTTATTCTACATTTCTTGCTCCTTTAATGTAACTTATTATAGTATTATGTATAATGAATCTTTCTTTCCCTAAAAGTTAAAAGATGAAAGATTGGTGCTAAATTGGCACTTCCTTTTGGCATTCTTGCATAATATTGCTATTTAAATATATTAATATTGATATCAGCACAATCTTGTAGCAAGAATGATGATGGAACAAGTAAGAATAATTTTAGTTTTTAGTCTCATTTATTTTTTTTTAACAAAAATAGATTGACAACAACTTAGACAGCCACCTGCTTATTAGACTTAATTTTTTGGCAAAGTCTCAACATTTTTCTCTGTATTTTTGCAAAACAAAATACCTGCAGGTCAAAGACTTTGTATTAAAACGTACACTGCTATTGACGACAATAGTAGTTTTTTTGATTACACAAACCTTTAGATGACAGCTGTGAACCTTGTTTAAAAACACCATTATTGTCAATCAACTGTCTCTGGCCCAGAGGAATAACTAAAAGTTATTTACCTGACACTCAGATTGAAGAGAGCAGATTGAACCTGAAGCATCAGTCCAATCTTAAATCTGAGCTTCAGGAGGTCAAATACAAAGCAAGCAGAGAAAAACTCACACACCAGACCTATTTTCAGAAAGTATCGATCCAATGATATTTCTGCCCTGAGTTAGATGGAGCTGGTGTATGTGTGTTTGAGCAAAGGGCTACACAGGTTGCCAGGCAGCCGTGGCTTTTCAGCCACATGCTTACACAAACAACATGTGTGTCCTCTTTGCACATTATAAAGTTTTGCCTCCAGAAAATGCTGATAAGATCATATGGATAAGATGCTTGTAGAGTAAATACACATGGAGAGAGTCAAAGAGAAAGAGAGAGAGAGGTGGATGGAAGAGGCAGTGAAAATAGAAAGCAGAAAGTCAGTCAGGGATTGTTGCTGTGACAACAATATGTTTGGCATTTGTGTGGGATTATTTATTTATTTATTGCCTTTCTTCTTACATCCTCCTTTAATTTGGTCCTCTTGTTTTCACCTCTCTGCTGTTTCCAAATATAAATCTACAAGCTCTCCCATTTACTCTCATTTTCAGCCTGCTTCAAAAACATCCATCTGCGTCCAGACAGGTTCATGCCCTGTTTGATCCAGATCTTGCCCAATTAAATAGCTTGGCAGTATTTATGTAAAATGAAGGTGGGCATGTCTTGTAATGATGCTTGTGTGCTTTGGAAAGCACACTGGCAGATGGCAACACATAATGCATAGCTGGTATTTTCTCTGCAGGGTTAGATGAAGTATTCTCTGATGCAGCTATCGATCAGAAGAAAAGTCAGTGTGAATTAGTGTTTGTAACCCATTCAACTTATGTAGTGTGTGAAACAGGATATTCATGTTGGGAGGGACTTGATTAAGTAATCAGGAATTGATTGGGTAGTGAAAAGTGGGCGTTCCATACCAGAATCCAGTCAGGCCTAAATAGGGAACAATAATTGAATTATCATTTGGCTATTGGTTAATATTATCCAACAGCTTTTACAGACTGTATAATGTCAGCAGAGGAAGAAAGTTGTTTCAGAGGAAGTTACATTTGCATTCTGATTAAATGCTATGACATTTTTCTTTGAAATAACAGCAAATAAGTCTGACAAATTATTTGCAATCAGACCAGGAATCTGCATGAAGAAAGTCAACAGGGTAAATGCTGATTTTATTTACCTAAAGAAAATATGCACACCAACAGTACATTTGAGCACATTAAAGAAACGGAATGAGTAGCGATAATGCTAATTAGCATGAAAGTTGTATGTATGACTTGTATGAAAAATCAAAACATTGCTCTTAGACAAAGTTGTGAACAGACCATTGGTTTAGTTACAATTTTTCTTGGTTTGTCTAACCCCAGGTGTTTTACCAAGCCATGCTACTAGACTAGCATGTCTTATGAATTCATTTTCAAAAAATGAATTTGTTAATTGCCACTAAATGTTTTTATTTATTATTAGTTTCTTATGAAGCTAATGCTGTAATGTTGGTACACACTAGCGCTCATAGCGCTAATTTCGTTACATAATAGCGACTAGGTGTTTATTCTACTGTATGTACCAATCCTTGGTTTGTATTGATTTAAACTATTATATTTTCTAGTATACAAATGAAATACAATGAAACAATTGATTGGGGTTTATTGTAGCTCAGTGGATGATTAGGCTTTCTGAACTCCCAGCCTCCCTTGAGATTGTTTTTGTCCAATAGGAAGTGGTTATTAGCCCGTCCATGTGTTGTCCAATAACACACACACACCTGCATCATCCAGATGGCTTCTGTGGCCTTTATCACTGTAATCCTTTGCTCCTTATGGCATCGCTGTCACTCAGGATTTAACATGTTGTGTACGTCTGTGCGCATGCCTGTATGATTGACAGGTTTTTTAAAATAAAGGATAAAGTGATGAGTATTCCATTCCTCCAGTATACTCAGAAAGAGGCTTGGTTGGGTTGGATTAATAGGCATGTATATGCGCATGCTCTTATTCCTCACAGCCTCGGGAATAAGCAATGATTTCATGTCCAATAAATATTACATGTGAAGCCTTTCCTGGTTCCCCTGGTGCATGCAAACACATGCACACACATGGACTCTCATGAAGACAGTCTGGCTTTGATAAGTAGATTTGATCTGTAACAGACTGTGTTGAGCTTTATGGATTTATACAGTCATTACTAAACACAGATTACTTATACCAGATGGAGAGATTGATAGATAATTTTGGGGACACTTTCAGGCACAGTGTGGAACGCAGTTAATGAGATAAAATATATTTGTAGCTGCTGTTCTAGATCATCTTGAGGGGATGCCACTTGGTTTGATGTTTTGGGCTGCAGCATATAATAAAATTTAATGCAGTGACATTTTTGTGCATTTTTGGAATATATAATGTATATATTTTAGCATATATATTTGGCTGACACTGTTATTAAAGTGGGCTTCAGGGGACCTTTTATCAATTTGGAGTCAAACCCATGATCTTGGTGGTGCGATGACAGACAGACAGACAGACAGACAGACGTTTGTTGGTTTATTTGTTTAGTATTTAAAAAAATGCAGAAACAAAACTCTCATCTCTTTCTCTCCCTCTCTGTCTGTCTTTCTCTCTCTCTCTCTCTCTCTCTCTCTCTCGGAGGAGAGGTTCGTCTTCTTGCCTGCCCAGATGTCTTCAGCTATTTGTCAGCATTTCAACAGGTCCCCTCCTCCTTTCCTCCACCACTTTCTCCCCTCCCTCCTTCTCTCCGTCTCCCCCCTCCTTTCTGAGGGATCGATTGGTGCTTTCAGGTCATTAACATGCATCTCTGTCACTCTATCTTCTCCCTGATCGGCCCTCAATGTCAGCAGAGACACACAAGAAGCGCAGGGAGGAAGAGAACATTCAGATGAATAGCGAACGACGGTTTTTACAGCAGGATAAGAGAAATAGCACGAGAGCCCAAAAGGGGACAGAGAGCTTGAAGGGAAGAAGGTATCAAGCGAAAGAAATAAAGGATGAGTGATAAACATATGCTTATCTTTTCATGGATTTGTGTGTCTTATCCCTCACCAGAGGCTTGTGTGCATAATGAAGTGAAGCACAGCTGTGGTTGTAATGTTTAACTATAATTTGCTCTCTCCGCAGTCTAATAAAAACAGTCAATCTGATTAACTCTTGATATCAATCTCTCCCTCTATTCATTCTTTATGAGAACCTCATACACGATCAACTTACTGTTATGTTTATATTTGAGCATCTGAAGTTAAAGGAACGTGAATGGAATAACCATTTAGCGGATTTGGACCCATGTTACGAATACACATTTTTACTTGTTTGTTAGGGTATACACACAACAGCAATATTGTTTTACACATCAAAATTATATTCACATTCGTGGATAGTAACTAAGATTCTCTTAAAACTTTTACGTTCACATAAAATATTTATGGTATGGGGAATTATTTGAGGTTGTTGTTTTTGTGCATCATGTTGTGTCTAGCATTAAACGATATATCTTTCAAACATTAAATGCAGCTAAATATTTAATAAAACAAGAAAAAGTAAAACTAGTAGCCAGTTCTGTTAGATTCTGTCATTTTCTGAATGTTATTTTTTTTCTGACATCAGCAAAGCGTTTCATTTTTTTGGCACTGCCTTAAGGCTACATACCAGCATACCTTTTATTTTTATTACTTAATTATGAAGTCCTGTAAATGCAAAATTGTAAAATAATTCATAATGCATTCAATAAATTGTTCTGCAAGGTTTTTTGTAATTGTCCATTCATACTGTACACCTGAATTGAGCAAATTAATTATACATCTCTCCATTACGTCTTAAGGGCACTGATTAAATTTCTCTGGCACAAAAGTCAAGAAGAATGTGTTTTCCTTGAAGAAACTCTATCATGCTATGCTCTGATTACTTTGGCTGATTACTGGGTTGGTGGATTGGAGCGTATGTGGTTTCTTGTTAGTCCGAAACTGATTAATGAATTCAAATTAGTGGTTCTACCACTTGAATTCATTAAAGGCATTTTTAGGTCAACCAATGACACAATGACTAAGGGTAAAAAATCAGAATGTGAAGTTAGCCAAGTCTGCCTGTGGGAGAGGCATTGGAGAGTTTTGTAATGTGTGTGTGTGTGTGTGTGGTTTTGTTTTCTGAAAGCTACTAATGCCACTAGCATTCAGAAACAGCGTCTAGATCACTGCAGGTCTCAGAGGTGATGCCAGTCATACCCTTGGCAGAGACACACACATAAATTATGTTGTTTTTGACAAACTTTAAACACTAAATGTGGACATTTAAGTAATACATTACCTTACAAAAAACAATTAACAAAAATACATTAACAAAAACAATTTATAGTGATTCAAGATATACAATTTATGTGTTGCTCCAGGAATCAACTCACAAACTCTGTACCGCTAACACAATGCCCCACCAACTGAGATATAGGAACGCAACACTTTAAAGAAATAATTCACCCAAAAACAAAATTCTGTCTTGAAATATGCCACCTCAGGTTGTTCCTTTGTGACTTTTTTCAATAAACATAAGAGAACATAACAGAGAAGAATTTTGAAGAATATTGATGCTTTTTGTCATACAGTGACTGTATCAGTGACTGAGACTGTCACAAATCTCTTTTATGGATACGGCCTTTTTGGAGGGATTATTTTTTATAAATACAAAAGTAAAAAAAAACTTTCTACTTTTATGCAGTAAAAATTATGCAGAAAAATCTTTTGAAAGGGGGGAAAATAGATCAAGGAAAACACAAACAATTTTTTCACTTTGCTAATAGGAGCTGTATACTAACATAAAGCATAAAGCGTAGCCTTTGTCTGACCTGCGTGTAACTAGAACGCTTCTTCATCTTCCCTGTTCAAAGGCACTTTAATCATTTAAAACTCGTTTGCATTTATGATGACGTTAAACCTGAACTTCTCAACTTTTTATTTGCAGATACATTTTCATACATTTTTTTGTTTGGACTTGGAATTGGAATTTTGTGTTTATTTTTCGCATTATTTATTTTCAACTAATCTTGATCTAGGAACTTGTTGTGCTTGATTAAGGCTCATGAAGCTGAATGTTTAATGAAAATAGAACAACATACCACGAGTCGTTCTTAAAAAATACTCTATTTTGGTCTTATGACAGTGCACTGAATCTCAAAGCTGACTGGAAACATCAGAAATATGACGCCATTATGAAGCAGCTACTTTGGCTTATTAATGCATTAATGATTCATGCACAGTCTTTTGAAGTGTGCTCAGTAAACGTAAGGAATCGATTTAAGACAGAGCTGTTTAAAACCTAAGCGTTAAATAATTAATTTAGCTTAGTTTGTTGCATTTTAATCAAGAGGACCCCGGCAATAGATGCAAGTCCTGTAAAAATTAGCTAGTAAAGTTTCAGTCCAACTTTTCTAGTGTGTTTGGCTGGTATATGAACATGGGTTTCCTTGCAATATGTTTCAGTATAAATATGTTTCAGACTCAACCCCTAGATGTCTCATGGGTATAAAAG
>JBAJNP010003358.1:0-40228 GCA_036877545.1 Yasuhikotakia modesta
GTGTGTGAGGTTGTTCTCAGTGTAACAGTGTGTGTGAGGCTGTTCTCAGAGTAACAGTGTGTGTTGTGTGTTCAGGTGATGATGAGCTGTCCAGTCCCTCCCAGGATGCAAGCGCTGGATTAGAGGACGTCATCGAACAGCTCAACTATTCCTTTCCTCACAGCCAAGGTGAGAGTTCACCTGCGCTCTGATTGGCCGATGCTCTGGTTGGTTGTCACAAGGGAGCGAAATAACCTTTGCTGCTAGCGTTAGTTTGAGGGGGACATTTTACACAGAAAACTGCGTTTTGGGAGCTATGAAAATGCAAACTTTCAAAAACTAGTTTTAAAGTGTAGATTTTTGATAACATTGTCGACATGAAAATTAAAACTACGAAGGAAAAATTTCCATTTTAGTTACATGGCTCTCATGTAGAAAGAAAGAATTTATATTTTAAACAATTGTATGATATATTTTTGTCCCCTGAATTTTTTTTCTGGCCCAAATTAATTTTCTGTCTCTGCCCTCCAGCTGCTACGGCCAGTATCTGCCTTTCACAGTTTAAGAATAATAACATCTTTACTGCTTAAATGACATTTTATCTTCAGATTTATAATGATATGCCCCTTAAATGGGTTTTAATTTGAGAGTCAGTATTTTAATGTGATATCCAGTGAACTGCAGTTCTCACCATTAGCAAAAGTGACTCTTGTGTGATTAGTAATTATCTCTTCTGTGGCCGTATCTGAAACTTATAACCAGGTTTAATTGCATATATAGCCGTCGTTCTGGCCTGACAGAGTTTGAAAAGATCAGTTTGAGATGTCAGTTGTAATGATAATGATTTTTGACCATAAAAAGAGAAAAAGATTAACTTTGCACAACCCTTAAAAATATGACTGAAAACTTTTATACAAAAGTTTTAGGTTTTAACTACACATTTCTCTTCCTACTTTTACTGCATAATGATGTGACTATGTAATGTAACCCTTTTTGTTTTTTTGCTATATGAATTTACATCAAGAAACAGTATAAGGCTTAACATATTGTATAGTAAACATATTGTAGGTAAATGAGTATTTATAAATGGATTTATTCATTTCTTTGAACGTCTATGTATCTCTGTTAAACAGTGACTCTAAGCAGGATGTATTGTTAGCAAGCACACTGTTGCAATGTCATCTTCCTCAAAACTGTATTTACCCACTTGAGAAACTTCTTACCAGTATAAACTGACACTCATGTTGAGTTTATTACTCTGCTGACAGTAAACATCCTGTTTAGATTCTGTTCTAACTCACTTTCACTATTTCCAACTTCCAACTGATTTTCTTATTTCCTGTTTTCCTCTGTGTAAGGAGGTGGACGGCTTAACCCATGAGAGGTTAGTACTAACTAACCCTTTGCTTTCTTTCCCTGCTTTATTTACTTTTCTGTCCGGTTAGTTGAGTTGTACTAGTCACAGCGCAGAACATGTTTAGCCATTTGCCATCTCAAACTTGTTCTGCACATACACATCAGTGGCTGAATGGAACAGGAAAAGTTACTTATCGTTGATAGAACTAGTGGAAAAGTATCTAACTCAAGTATTTAATACAACAGATTATTTAATATTGGCAGATTATTTAAAGCTGCAATCCCAAACGTTTGACAAACAAAAATCAGTTATTTAGCATTTACATGACAGATCAGTGTTCAACACAATCTCCTTACCTTCCATTCACAGCGGTGCGTTTCTCATAATGATTAATAATCTGAGGTGTCGGGTCCGATTTCTCAGAATATGTCAGTTTGGCTTCATTTCACTTCAACATCTGCAAAGAAAAATGTAAAGTGACCTGCAATTTAATGTTTCAAAGAGATGAGATGTTTTTATTTAATGTTTCAAGAGATGGCGATAAAGAGGCAAACGGTTAAAGAGGCACTACGGATTGCAGCTTTTATTGACACACAAGCTTTGCATGTAAACATTTGTTTGCAGTTGTTCTGATATATTCTAGTGGCTAGTAAAGTAGTGCATCATTGTATTGTGTTTATTAAGACACTGGCAACTGATTTTTTTCATCTTTTGCAGGTCCTAACGTTGGAAGTCTTTTCCACATGGTTGATAACATTGGACACGCCATGGAGTCATTGGTTAGCATAATAACTGAGGAACAGGATTTAGACTGAAGATGTCTTCTCATTGCATGCTTTTGTAGTGTAAAACAACTGATCAGAATATGTTTACAATGGGAAAATCAATAAAATCTATTTTTCTGAAGGATCGCGGTTCCACATTGTAGATTTGATCTTTAGTTACGGTAGTTTCTTACGGCAAGTCTAGAATTATTACGACAAAGGTTTTTAAACTTCTATGCAATTGTACAAAAAACAGAACGAAATATGTGTGATAACCTATAACATCGCGTGACATGTCTTTGTACAGTGTGGAGCGCGTTTTAAAAGTGTTTTATCTAAATGGGTGACAGTATACGCAAGGGTGCTTTATCAAATAACGTTGTTTGTATCAAAATAACAAATGCATATTAAAGGCAAGTCCGTCTTCTGTGTGCGTGTGTGAAAGTGCGTATGTGTGATTTGTGTACAATTTTCTGTCCTTTGCCTGGACAAAAACACAACAGTCATCTTCCAAGACGGATGTTTGATTTTATTTTTCAAATCGAGAGAAAAGTTCAAGAAAAAAGTAATTATGGTCATATTGGCTACCTCATTATTATTCCATTTTAATGATTGAAAAATAATAACATCATTAATGTGATATTAAGTATAAAACAAAGAAAATAAGTTTATGGCACAAATAATCATATAAAATAATGTCTATTAATTATTACAGCATTTAATGTTGAAAACAGTTGGTCATGAGAACAACAGTGCTATTGTTATCATTCAGGTAATAATCACATCTGTCACTATAACAAATCACATCTGAGGTTTTTTTTGCCATTAAAATGTGACCAGCAAACAACACATTTACAGAAAGTTCACGTATCAGATGTAAGACACTCTTTCCACCGAGTTTGTGTGTGTGAAATGTTTCGTCTTATTATTAGTTGCTAAAAATGAATGATTATGGCCACTATTTGTCTTTTTTAAATGATTCTCTTTATTCTCAGTGTTAAATTGTTGCAGGAGAAATTAATGTTACGTGTTGTTTAAAGACAAACAGAATGTAAACATTGGAGATGTTTTTCAGTCACTATCTTGTATTGTTCTGTTTGTTCATTAGAGTTCATTTTACACATTAATTGTAACTATATTTGAATGGATCTGTAGCACAAAGAGCTACAGAAATGTTTCTTTTTTCCAAGTAGAAGCATTTTATAAACCGGTGACAGAAAACCACAGTAACCTCCTGGGTAATGTTTTTATTTTTCCAAAGAACAGTCAATTTCCCCTGATATTTCTGTGGTTAATTATTTTACCTCAAAATGACACTGTATATGTGTTTGTCTGTATATCTGCACACAGGTACACACAACTTTAAAAATGTTTAATGGAAACAAAACTGAACGTCCAATCAAATTTCTAAGATAAATTTATAGTAAAATTTCCAAATTCTCATTTTGATATTCCATGAGCTTAATTTCCCCCTCCTCGTCTTTGTATACAAACACTTCCACAAAGAGGAAGTTGGTACGTCTGGTTCCTGTTGAACATGTGACAGACAGTTTAAAATCTCTCTGCCGTCACTTTTCATCACAGAGATCATTACCATCATGTCTGTGGAACTCAGAGTGCTGGCTGTGATAATCTTAGCACTGGACGTTCGTCTCTCACATGCTGGTCAGTACTGACATGTTTTTAACTATTACAGTTGTCAGGTAATCACATTTGTAATGAAACACTAGCTGTTAGAACTAATAAACACATTCTGTTTAGGCTTTTATTTGTTGACAATTCTAAATTACTATTTTATTATGTAGGTATTGTCATTGATTTTAATACTTTTATAAATGGCATTAGATTATTGTAGATTAAGAATTTGCAATAATTCCTGTATATACAGTAATGTACAGTAACACTCCTTCAAAAGTATATGGGCCTAATTTGAATTGGACAACAAATCTTTGTAGTTAAAACAAGGCAAAAAGGCAAAAGCTTTTAATACATTTATATATGCATTTGACAAACAAAATACAGGCAGTTTTTTGTGTTGAACTATGTGCTGTAATCTGTGTAAATCTCTTCACACGTGTAATAAAAAAGTTTGGGACCAGTGTCTAAATAATAGGAGGCTAATGTGTAATTTTAATTCAGTGTTGCATTAGATTAATAATGTATAATAATATATTTTCTCTACAGGAATGAAGCTGGCAGGACCACAGAATGTGAAGATTACCTCTATCAACATGGGTGCAGTTATAGAGTGGAGGTACCCCCACAATCCCACCGGAAATATAACATTCACCACCAGATACGTGTAAGAAACCCTCTCACACTGAAATACTGATTCTGTTTTGCAGAAGTTATAAACAATAACGCTTTTCTATCCAGCACCAAAAACGTGTAGCTGACGTGTTGTGTCCTTTTGTGTTTGACGTCCTGTACAGCCTGAAAAACAATGTGACCAACCTCTGTATGAACACCAAAGAGATGAGATGCGATGCAGGGAATCTGCCGTATATATACGGGAATTACGTGTTCCAGGTGCGAGCCGAGGACCGGCAGCGCTTCTCTGACTGGGTTGCCGCACCCGATTTCAGACCCAATAAACACAGTGAGTGTGAATCCGGATTAGGGCTGTAACGCTTGTACCACAAACCCCCGTGTGTTCAGCTTTCATTAACGTGATCATTACTGCATTGTTCCCCCATAGCTACCATAGGACCCCCTTCTGTACACCTTGAAATCAAGAACAATGTTTTAGAAGTACACGTACAGGAACCCAAACTCAAGATAGACAGACTTGTAAACGTGTATTCACGGGTGTCTTACGTTATCAGATACTGGGTCGATGGCTTCGAAGAGTCGGTAAGATGTTTTTTTTAGACGTACACGTTTAAAGCTCCTGTTTAATCTTGACGTGCAATGGTAAAATCAAGCTTAAGTTCATTTGGAGTCTGAAGTTTGATCTTGCAATACATGCACAAACGTGTAGGTCGTTTCTGACCTGCAAAAAGCTCATTTATATGGACAACGCTGTGTAAATGAATGCATTCAGACCTACAGGAGTTGTTCACAGTAAACAACATGAACTTTGTTGCTACAGGCGATAGAGAAAAAGATCAATAGAGGACAAGGGGATGAAGATGTTAAGCTGACCGTAAAAGCATTAAATTTGTGGGGCAGATACTGTGTTCAGGCACAAGTCATTCCCAAAGGCTATTATAAAGAGTCGCCCTTCAGTGACACTGTTTGTGTGACCAACATACCTGGTGAGTGTCTGGATGGTAGTCATTGTGTTTGTTTACATCTACATGCTTTCATTTCAGACCATTTAAAGGCCATTTAATAAGTTCTTCTGGTTTGACAGTCAGTACAGTTGCTTTATTCTCTGTATATCTTCCAGTAGTAGGACTATATTTATTTATTATGCAAAATAATTAAAAATATAATGAGAAACAGTGTCTCCATAATATTGGAGTAATATTATTGTAGTACATATTACATTGGACGGTGTATTATTGTATTATCGAATTAAAAAACAAGACCCTGAAGTGGATTTGTAAATAAAGCCATGATATAATGTCGTAAGGGTTGAAAACACAGCTTTTGTCTTTTGTTTCAGTGTTTATATTGATGCCACTCTGAATTCTCACGTAAACTCACATTGTTCTGCATTCAGACTGATTTGTACATGAGTCGTGAAGTGACATTTCGTTGTTTCTGTTAGTTCTGATCTGCTGTGTGATCGCTGCGGCCGTGTTGCTCCCGCTGGTGTTACTGGTTTCCTGGATGATGTATAAAGCGAAAGAGTTTCTATATCCTAAAACTGAACTGCCTGATCGATTCAGTAAGGTATGTGACTGTTTAACCTCATGTTCTGCACGTGAAAAGCTCCAGTACAGCATTTTTTACACTGTATGTGTTTAGTTTGAGGTTACACAACATACCACAAATCAGAAAGAGCAGCTGGATAAAATAAGTGCGATTTTTGAGGATTATGGCTGTGAGGGACACGTCTACGAGGGTCTCAGTACAAAAGCCGTCAACCTGGAGAACAAATGTTGTCTTGCTCCAGTTCAGGAGATGGACGACGACTATAAACATCTGTTCCAACTGAAACCAACCGTTCCTACTTTTTATCCAAACCATCTCTACCCTTTATGCTTGAGGAACAAGCTACTGGCTCATTTAAATCAACCCACCTTTGAAATCGTAGCTCTGGGTGAATCGAACTACTACAATTTAACAGACACCAACTTCACAACATAGCTGGACTGGCTAAGATTTATTAAGAATGTCTGTTTTTACAGCAAATATATTTAACTATTGTAATTGTTTTATCTTGTGCAATATGCATCTTCATGCATTTCTCTAGAATGTAAATAATTATGGTTAAAAACATTTTCTTTTGCTGGCAGTCGATGGTTTTGAGACTGAAGTGGCTATTATTGTAAAATGCTTGTGTGTGTAACTGTAGATTAAAATGGGAATTAGTAATCTGCTCTGGTGTGGTCTGTTTACTCTCTGACACTCTTAAAATAAAGCATTTGTTACATTTTGGGTTTCCGAAAGGGACATTTCTGTCAAAGGTTCTTTAAAGAACCAATTCTTTCATACTTTTAAATTACTTTCAGACCTTTATTCCACTTCATAGAAACTTTTGAGGAACAGAAAGGTTCTGTGGATGTTGTTTTAAAACCATACAGCCAGACAAAGGAACATTCATTGTTGGACATGTTTATTTCTCTGTTGTGTTCATTAACAACCTCAGTTGTTGAATGATTGTTGTTATGTCTTTTGTATTTTCATTCAGATGCAAGCACAAAAACACACAAAAAATGGCTCCCTAATTTGCATGTTAATTTTAATGCTGTTGGGACAACCATTGAAGAAAAGACGTGTAAACGAATGCACGTTTTATTTTTTGCTATATAGTTGTCATATGCACAGTTTTCTGCTGAAAGACATTTGAACAGAAACTTTCCTGGATGAATTTCTGCGTTTTTCCTGCTTCACGCGTTCAGCGTCTCCCGTTGCCATGGTGACGGGATTGTTGACCTCAGCAACCGGGATCAGCAGGTACGACAGTGACTTTATATCATATATGATGAGTAAATGTTTTATTAAAGCGTTTCATCAACACAAGCGTTGTGCTGCACATTAGATTCACGTTACGTTTCAATGTGATGCTGAATGGTTGAGACATTATGTCAGCAAGCGAAACTTCCTCGTTTGTTTGGCTTTGATACTTTTATAAGCTTTGACGAATTGCAGAAGAGGATTAAACTGTGTGCATAGGCTATTACTGATATTAAATTAATAACAAAACTTTCATTAAAAAATACATATATAAAAAAAACTGGTTAACGTTTCACAATCCTGCACTGTAACAAATAACAAGACACGTTCTTGCAATAACGTTTTAAAACATGATATATGATATAACATATAATATAACATGATATAACATCAAATATATGATTAATTTAATTAACAATAAGTTAGTGGGATGTTTTACAAACGTTACACAATGTTTTAATAATAAAGCAATAACGTTTAGTACAATGTCTAAAAACTGTTGTGAACGTTCCTAGGTCTTTGAAAATAACATTTTTGAACGTTTATGTTGGAAATGTTAGAGAAACGTTCTCACAACCTAAAATTGTTGAACCTGTTTTCCAGGCTCAGAGTGTCTGTTATGATACGGATCTTCTGTGAAGTGGTGCTGTAATGGAGATGGTACAATCTGCCCCAGAGACGTTCACCAGCAGCGTGAGAAAGAAGAACTTGCTTCCTCTTAACCAGCTGCTTGAAGACACACGAAAAAGTTCCAGTGTCCCCCATCACCTGCTTGAAACCAGTGAGACCTCAGCTGGTTTATTAAACCTCATTAAAACATTTACCAGTCCCACCAGTTACCAGTCATTTGTGTCTCACGAGACCCCTGAGAAGTTTGTCTCTTTTTTTCCAGAGGTGTTTGCGAAAGTGAAGAGCAACGGTGTTATCCAGGCTGAGCCGTCTGAGGTGCATTTCAGTGGTTTTGAAATAGGAAAGGACTACAAGAAGATCTTGGTTGGTTTTCCGCTTGCTCGTCTTATTCTTGCTAAGAAATCAATGTTTGGTGTGAAATATTTAAGGAATTTTCTTGATAGCTTTGGGCTTTTTACATGTTTGTCATTTATCTGCAACAAATGATTTGTTATTGAACTTTTAAAGACTCTATTGTCTGTAACACGAGTGGCTTTCCACTGACTTCACTGCGGTCGTGGGGAAACATGAGTCGTAACTAAAACCAGCATTTCATAAGAGGAAGCAAACAGGAGGAAGTTACGTATGATATAATGATGAAAGCTGTTATTATTTACCAGAAACTGGTCAACATCTCATCTGAGGTTCTCAGCGTCCACATTCTAGCCCCTCAGACCAAGAACTTTCAAATTAAGTACACAAAAAAGGTAACCACACTTAGTATCAACATTTCACTATGAAATTTATCCCAATCATGATGTTTAGGACATGTGTCGGCTCTGAATGTCTTTCCTGTGTTATAAACAGTGCCGACTGGTCCCGGGTCTCTCGTACACTGTCACTGTGAACTTTCACCCGGACGAGTGGCGGTACTTTTTTGATAACATTAGGATTCACTGTAAGGTGAGAACATGTTTTTTCTGCTGTTTGGCTCATGCACAGCTGAAACAGTTGATCTGTTTTTGTCCTGTTTTTTAGGGAGACGAGAACTTACTAGTTCCTGTTCACGCATATCCTGTTATCAACGACCTTCATGTTCCATCTCACATTAGTTTACCACCTGTGCCGCTTGGACAGAGGTCAATAAACATCACATTACACAGTAGCACAGTATCTGTACATCAGAATGTGTTTAAAGTCATTTCAAACATCAAATAAAAACAATTTACTGAACCTTATTGGTACAGTTCCACAAAATTTAAGGCTGTCCCGTCATACACCCAGCTATTTAATTGCATAAACGCACAGAGCTTTTTGTTAGTGCAAAAGGTTTGTTTGATTCCCATGAAACATACTGATCATTTGTGTAATCTGAATGCACTTCAAGTTACTTTGAATGCCAAACACTTTAAAACGTTTTTGTAAACACTTTGAGTTCTGACTGGAGGACCCTGTTTAATAACATCCATGCAGTGACATATAAACATTAAAGGAGACAGAATGTTTCATGATTTTATGCAAATAAACACATTCTGTTAAGCGAGGAATTTAAAACAGTTTGATTTTGTTTTGCTTTAGCATCAGTCATGTGATTCCACTCCAGTGCAGTTGTCCGATAGACTTTGAGTTCCAGGTACACTGTCTTCAGCCCAATGAGGCCTTCACTGTTAGCCCCTTATCAGGTAACCAGCCTCTGTACGGACAAACAACAGTATACATACATAAATAACTCTCTGGTGAGTGATGAATGATGTCACGTTGAACAGATCAGTGGTTTCTGTGTTCATCAGGCATAATTCCAGCAAACGGAAAGATGGAGATAAAAGTGACTTTTACCCCTCTGCAGTACTGCACAGCTGACATCACGCTGCAGCTAGTTATCTGTCAGTTCAACTCTAAACCTGTTATCTGGACAGTAACCGGTTCCTCTTCTCCACACCAGCAGCTCAGGTACCACCACAAGAGTTCCTTCTCACACATCAGCGGTTACAGTGAAGTCAAAACACTTTATTTCTCTGTGTGCATCTGTCATTTCTAACCTTTAATAATAACATACATTCTATTGATTAATGCATTGAGTCAATAAATACCTTAAAGCTGTAAAATTGAAAAAATAAATCAGTTATTTAGTAAGTGCAACAGAACTCTCAGAAATTTTAGTCAACATATAATGAAGTAACCTGCAAATTTAGGTTTCAAACAGAGATGGCGATAGAGAGGCGAAAGTAACAGACTATAGCTTTAAAGTTGCTTGTATTATTTTGTAGCACTTGAGCTACAGGAACCCTGTAATATTATAATACACTTGTATTATTGTACAAACACACATCGGTGATGTTCTCTTATCTTTGTCTTAGTAAAAATGATGGAGAAAATAATGTATCGTTTGAAGAGCAGAAGGTTGTGGAAGGAAAGTCTCTCCCTGTTGCGTCCCATCAGGAGTCTAAAACGGCTCCTACCTTGATGAAGGTGAGTCGTTTATATACGACCAGCTGAACATCTGTGCTGGTTCCCTCAGCGAGTCCTGCAGTGAGGGTCTGAGGTCTGTTTATTCCCTTTAAAAATAGGAGCAGAGAAATGTGGACGACAAATTGAATAGAATTGTTTGCGCTGAACTCACAGAATTGAATTTGAATTGATCGCACATCCTGTCAGCTGTGGGAACCCAATGCACAAAATGACACCAGCACACTTTCGTGTTGTTGGAAGCTTGAAAGAGCTGAACCACAATGTCTAAAGCTTTGTTTTATGTAAATTAGAATACAAAATAACAATTATGTTTATTGATTCTGGTTTTGAGGGTGGTGAGAAGAAAAGAAAAGCTGGTGTCCAGCGGCAGGTTACCACCATAGGCATCAACACACGCACATCAGACGTCAACACACACACAGATCTGGTGGGAATCCAGTCACAGGACAAACAGAAGGACCTCATTGAGGGTAAGAATCGACCCTGATGGCCTCAACGCTGTTAAGTTTTTATTTTTCCAATTGTATTCAATTTTAAAACAATTAAATTGTGTTTTATTTGTTGAAGCCGTGTCAAATATCAACCCTGTTTCCCAGACCGAAGACATAAAGGATGACATGTTTATAAAGAAGGTGAAACTTAAGCAGGAGAGAGCCAATCAGAACCGCCGGTTTGTTGCTCTGTGATATATAGTGATAAGTCACATTACTTTGTGGTGACACTTCACAGAGGACACATTTACTTTATGTGCACTCAGTACATTATAATGTGATGGTTAATGTGTTGATAATGTGTTTTATTATTAGGCAGGTTAGTTTGGGAGATGTTCCAACAGAACAGAAACTAAAAGTTGTGAAGATGCAAGACAAGGCAAGCAGGGCATGTACAGCCAACAGCATCTACAATAGTCACATAAAAGCTGTAGTAAAATTACTCATGACTTGTTTGTTGTGTTTGTGTACTGCGTGTGTGCGTTTCAGATCAAACATAGCAGTAAAGTTACGGCCTCTTCGAGATCTTCACCGAAACGTACCTCACGACGAGACTTTAAAACTGCAGCACAGGTGTCTAAATATTTGTGTGACATTTTTGTGACAATGTGACTTGTGAAACTTACATTTATTAAATAGGAAATAATACAGATCCTCATGTCATATATGTAAACATGTCTTTCTTTGTCAGCTTTCTTTGTCAGCATCTATTAAAAATGCTACGATTGTTTCTGTTCTTATCGTTCAGTTGTCTTACATACTTCACTTCCTTATTTAACTGAAAGTCAAAAGGGAACGACCTTATCTCACCCTGTAGTGTTGTGCTGATAGTATGTGAATTAGGATACAGAGTTAGTATAGCTTTGTATCCAAACATACTCTTATATTTTGGCTTGTGTTGCAGCTCCCACAATGCACTGCGGTTCTCAGCACTTCTGATACAGGCCGGCTCAGAAGAAAAGCTCTGAGGCTCTTCCAGTACGCTGCTCGTGAGGTAAATTTAACTCACTGTGCAGTCTTTGCCCTCATTCAACATGTATGTTTAATCACATTAAGCAGAGATTGTTTGACCTCCTCTTGGTAGAGCATTGTGTTAGCAGCACAAAGGTTGTGGGTTCGATTTACAGGAAACATATGCTGATTAAATGTATCATTTAAATGAAACCATTGACTAAATTCATAAACAAAAGTATTATTGTGGCGTTTGTGTACCACTCATCATTACAAGATGTTTGACTTTACTAATACAGACGCTAAAGTTACGTTGTGTTTAATTTTATAAAAGGTTATTCGTCAGTGTCGTGAGAACAAGAAGCATCAGGCAGACCAAGAAACTGGTGAGATGTTTACATTTTCCATCCTCTCAGAAGTGGACCAGGAACATCGTCATATATTTCATATATTTTCTTATTTTTGGTAGATGAGAAACTTTTGCTGCTGACACCAGAAAATCTTCTGCCCTTCATCTTTCCCACGTTTGAGTCTGAGGAGCAGCCGGATGAACTTGTGAGATACAGCAACATGATTCTCTCTGTCTAAAAGTTACTTCATATATTTAAATTACAAGCAGGAGAGTTTTGTATGAACAGTGCGAGAAATTCTATTCAAATACTGCAATAACCATCAGGGTATTTCTGTGGCATTGAGGATAAAGTTGTGTCATGTTTTAAAGGCTGCGAATGCATTGGGTCAAGTTCCTGTCAGAATGCCGTGTCTGGATATAAAATTCAACCCTCCGATATTCAGTCCAAAGGTATGTGGACGCATGACCTTTTCCATTGGTAATAGGGAATTTTGTCAAAATTCCTGGAAATCTGAAAGAGGCTTTTGCCCTAAAATGTCCATTGTGGTTTTACAAAATGTCTGTGTTTTCTAAGCCTGCGTCAGTCATGTGTTTTGTGGCTGTCTGGCTGAGTGGCGTGCCACAAAAAAAGGAAATGTAACGAAGCGCAGGGCTTAAATGACAAAGGACATCTGTTAAACTTACTATAAAATGTGACGTGGTAATAAAATATAGTTCACAATTAGGAAATAAATGTAGGAAATAAAAAACTGTAGAAGTCTCAAAAATGTGTTTCATTTTCTAATATAAAGCCTTTAGCAAAAGAGAAAAATATTTCAATTTCAGAAAGAACTCAAGTTCTGTTGAAACCAAATAGTCTGAGCTATGCTGTTCACCTGAATATTGACTAACTATGCCATGAAAGATGAACTAGCTAACTAGAACTGGATAACCACAAGATAGATGAGAGCTAGATCAGTTTTGTTCATGTCACCCATCTGTGATTACAGTAGAGGATTTGTGATGTATGTGTCTGTTCTTCAGGCTCCTCAGCATCACAGACTCATGAGCTATCAGCCGGTGTCTGTCTACGATGCTGCAACCACGGTTATTCCATCAAACCTGTGTAGACCCTTACGCACTGGAGCAGAGGTCCACAACACATTACAGCTCCTGTAGGACACATCCGTTGATGGTTCTTTGGTCTAATCAGTGTTATGTTGTATCAGGATGAACTTCTACCTCTGCTGCTATCTTCATCTGTGGAGCTCATTGAGGATGAGGAGGACAGGAACGCAGAGGAACATGATGAAGATCAGGGTCCCAGTCTTAGTTTTCTTGCCCCTGAAGCATTGCTCAAACCAGCGAATGCTCACCCTCTCCAGATTTTTGTATGTTCACTCTGGATCTTCTACAAATGTTTCTCAGAAGTCCTTTACTGTAGCCTCGCTCATGACTTCAGTGGCATATTAATGATGAAATGTGATTTAATTGTAATATTGTCTTTGTTTCAGAATCCTGCACCGCATGTGTTTGCCTACAAACCAGCCCCAATGTACCTGGAGTGTAACCTAGACTTTCATCTGTGTCCACTGCCGCGGTACGCTGTACCAAAGGACAAAGTTGTGGGAACATATTCTCCTGCAACACAGAGGAAGTTTCTAGATAGAAAGGTGTGTTGAAAATCTCATTAACGTCTCAATTGTTTCTCCTAGACATCAGTGAGATTAAATGGAGAGCATCCAGGACTAGAACTACCATCTTTAAACAGTTTTATATTCAGATTGATGTTACTAATGAGAAAAACCTCTATGTCTGCAAATCTGCACAAATGTCAAATGCAGGATATAATCAAAGGAATTTTGACATGGAAGAAATTTCCTTCGATTGCTTTAAACACCATATCCAGTATGTCCTCACTCACAGGAGACCTCATCCCGCGCATGTAAGGCCGCAGTCTCCACAACACTCATTTACTTTCTCATTTACAGACACATTCAAATAAAACACCCATCATTTCTAGGTCTGATGCCTTCGCCAACACCTTACTTCCTGCGGAGGCCCCGCCTTCTCTCCAGAACCTGCCCGACTGCATCAGAAACGAGATTCAGGCCGGACCGTAAATATTGATCCAACAGCAGCTTGAGTAAATCATCCGTCTTTCGGTGTTTGTTCTGTGAACTGATGGCTGGACGTCTCTGCAGGTCCGACAGCTCAGAGCTCAGTCTCACTCCTCAAATGGTTGAAGCAGAGTTTGGATTATCTGAGAGATCTTCATCTCTGATGAAGCTGGAGGAAGAGGAGGGCAACAGGTGAGCATGGCAACTACATGTGACATCATTGATGGATGCCTTGAGAAAATAAACTCATAATCATAGTCATCTTTTCCCCAGAACACCAATAACACCAGTTTCAAGAACATCTAGCAGGTGAGAACCATCAAACATCAACGTTTAGGGGTTGTTTACACAACACTGTTTTAAGCTGAAAACAAAACTCTGTGTGTTTTGGCCCTGCGTTTTCACAACATTAATGTTTTGAGGATCTGAAAATCACATTTTGGAAACAGGTTTGAAATGGGAAGTTTTTGAAAACAGTCCCATTACAGTTTCCATGTAAACTACAAAAACGTGAGTTTATGAGAACAGTGATGTCATGTGAATGTGTATTACATCTTACCACCCATCTAGTGATGTCATACGTGTCCCCTCCCATCAAGTGATGTCATGTGAATGTGTCCTGCCCCTCTAGTGATGTCAGACACATCTATTGCTGCAAGTTATCTGTACACAAAAGTACAGCTTTTGCGTTTATAGTGCACTGTTGTTGTGTAAACAGACCCTTTTATGCAAGATGATGATGATGATGTAAGACAACCAATTCTTCCTCTTTATAATCGTTTCTGTTTCTCAGAGAGTCACGTGAGCAGCGACCGGAGTCAAACCACAACAACAGCCTCAGAGTGAATGTTCTGGACAGACTGAAGCAATTGAAATCTTTAGACACAACAAGCAGTCACCCACCATAAATAACACTTTTATCTTTAAATAGAAAATGTTATTTATGTTTTGCATATTTATATTCTGTTACCAAGCAAAACCAGAAACAAACAGGCAGTAAATCCAGCCTAACACACAGACTGCAGTAAAATACAGTGAGTTGAACACTAGATGGCAGTAAATGCATGAGACATGAAACTCGGCACCCAAGCTTTTGTAAAGACTTCAGGGTTAAAACTTGTGTACAAAACCTTTTACACAACTCACAGATCTGCTGTAACTGGACCATAGCTACAGATTCTGGGGCTGCTAGTACAAATTGTTTTATTTATTTTGAATTAAAATGATTGGTTGAATCAGGCAACACCTAAAATATTTTCTGTTTCCTGCTTAAATTTAAATGTTAACCATACTAGACAGACATTACAGACATAGTGAATATTAACTTAATTTACATAATTCTCTGATTACATGAATGAAAACATTTTTGAATATGTTTATAGAATAAGAGCATAAACTGGATTATATATTCTGTGGTATATTATTTGTCTTGTTGTGCCCCTGTCAGGGTTCAAATCTGCAGCATGTGCATTTCTGGTCCAGCTACTTAACTACCCGTTAACTGTTAGTTAATTGTTGGGTTGACCTGCCTCCCCATAGACAAACCACAGGAGATCAGAACATTAGGGCGAGTCTGAACAGGATTTACACACAGTAAGATAAAGTGTTTGTGCAGCCCTGGAGACGAATCTCTTATATATTATAAACGCCGCATGCATGCAAATRTGACACAACTGTTCTGTTTTATATTGTCATTTACAGCCCAGAAAGGCCATATGTGTAGCAAATATACATTTTCATGTTTTTCAATAAACTGTTGCTTGGTTTTTATCATGTCCAGTTTTGCCCATTTAAAAATTTAGTTGCATTGAATAATGATCACTAACAGACAAACACGCAACGTTACTACAATGTTTTCTGAACATTGTTGGGCTACAATGTTTTTGTGCATGTTCAAATGCAATTCATTTGGATTGTATGTGCTTATATATTTTGTACACACATATATATATATATATATATATATATATATATATGTCCATCCTCAGAAAAACTGTAATTCTTAAAATCAAATTCTAAAATATTTTTATTTGAAAGTACATTTGATTTTCAATGAACATCTGTAATATTATTATCTGTGAACTATTACCTGGTGTTTATGTTTGTGTCATGAAAGCTGATTTTTGACATTGGTATGAAGACTAAATGGAGTAATTGCATAAACAATGTGACAAAACCAAGAAAAAAAACATGATATTTCAATGCATGTAACCTTTTTTTTTAAATCAGTGATTTAAAATGCAAAACTGAGAGCAAAAACTTGTGCATATTTACCAATGCTTGTTAAAAACCCAACGCAGCGTGACATCTCACAGAGAGTATAACTGCACAACTGCCCTCCTAAAACTATTTATTAAACTGCTACTGAGACACTGTTTTGCTTCAACTGTGACACCGTCAGGAACCAATGTTATCAAAACAGGTGGCTGTTCTTTGTGCATCGTTGCTCCAGATGACTTCCAAAGGCCGTCCCGCATTAGTGTGGCTGAAACCTGTTTACCTGCCTGCACAGATTAGCTTTAGTGTTGTGCGCTGCCAAATCTCTGATCTGTAAATATCATGTTTCTGTTCTTGTATCTGCAGGACAGGCCGTTCCTGAAAAATGAAAGTGGAATCCAAAATATGGGTAAATGTGTAACCCACACAAACGCTGGTGTGAACCAGAGACGTACTGTACAGTAACTCTGATTTCTCCACACAGCTATTTGTCCTTCTTATCTTCCATGACCTCTGACAAATCCTCTTCTCTAAGAGTCTTCACTCTGGCCTCCATGTTGGCGATCCGCTGTTTGATCTTGTTTTGGCTAGCTGTCCAGTCCACCATAAGACGAGCAAATTTGGTCTGCATCACCTCCAGATTGGTCTCCAGCACGTTGACTTTGTCCTCCAGGTCTTTAGCATCGGCGCCAGCGTTGGCCGCAGCCTCATCAATAAGGTTGTCTTTCATCAAGATAGCCCTGCCTTTCTCCTCCAAAGCTTTCTTGGCCTCTGGGTATTCGGTTAGCGCCTCCATTAGGTCATCTTTTGAGAGAGCAAACAGGTCTGAATAGCCCACGCTACGTATGTTAGCGGTTCTGCGGTTGCCTGCTTTGCTTCCCTTGATGCCCAAAATGCTGATCTCACCAAAGTAAGCGCCATCACTGAGAACCACAAACTGTGTGATGCCATCGTCAGCCACCACAGCCAGCTTGCCTTCTTTAATGATGTACATCTCTCGTCCGATGTCACCCTTTTTGCAGATGTAGTCTCCAGGACTAAAAACCTGAGGCTGCAGCTTAAGAACAAGCTCAACCAGAAGACCCGCCTCACAATCCTGAAAGATGCGAACTTTCCTGAGAGTTTCCAGGTGCACGTTGATGGCAATCTCAGCTTTCAGTTTGTCTGGGAGGTTCTTGAGAACTTCCTTCTCATCACAGGTCTTCTGCTCCGTCCACAGATAGTCAAACCACTTCACCACACGGGCCTCCAGATCTTTGGTGACCTTTCGAAACTGCATGTACTGCTTGATGGAGTCAATCTTGGCCTGGAAATCAGCACGGGAGGCGTTCATGTTGGAAATCATGGCGCCAACGTTACCGACGATGGTGGCAAAAATGAGCACACCGATGAGAAAATCTGCTACAACAAATAAGTACTCAACATCTTTAACTGGGGGCGGAGTCTCTCCTATGGTCGTGAGGGTGAGAGTGGACCAGTAAAGACAGTAGATGTACTTCCTGGAAAGACGGCCAAAGTCTGGGTCACTGATGTTGGGATATACCCAAGTGTCTGAACCAAAGCCAATGGTCTTTGAGATGGCAAAAAAGATGCAACCGTTCCAGTGGATGATGATGAGGATGTAGAGCACAAGGTTGCTGATTCTGAAGATGTTGGGAAAGTTGGTTCTGGTTTCGGTCCGGTCGAAGAACTCAAACAGACGAGCCATTTTGAAAAGTCGGTTGAATCTTAGCTCTGGATTGTTGTAACCCACTTTCAGCATCAATATGTCTGTCGGTAGCATGGATATCACATCAAATCTGAATTGTGGAGACTTTTTGTAGTGTTCCCACAGCTTCTTAGAATCTCTTACCAGTAAACCTTGTTCCAAGAAACCTGGAAAACATATTTTATTTATATTATTGATAGCATTCACTGTACATAAATGTAAATATATATTATGTGCTGTGTGTTTACGACTGTGCATACTAGTATATGTGGTTTATGAGAACAAAAATGTGTATATTGACAAGGTAAATGTTTTATGTGGATACATTCTGTGAATAATGTGTTTTTTTAATGTTTTCTATGGGTTTAGGTGTGAATTTGAGGAAAGGGGATAAATTCACACCTAGCTCAATTTTAATTAGCTCAATTTCAAAGTCTTCACAGGGAGGAACAGTCTCCCCACATATGCACAAGTGTTTGTGTGTGTGTCTGTGTGTGTCTCTGTGTGTGTTTGTGTGTGTGACAGAAGCTACACATGACTGAAGGACTTCACCTGTCCTTGATCTGACAAACGTGTCTGTGTAGTAGATGACGTCTGATGTGTAGTCCAGAACAATCCATAAGATTGTGTAGTCATCCTGCAGCTCATTAAAACAAGCTCTGTTTCACAACAAACACACAACCTTTGTGTAAATATACAGCCATTAAAGAGAGAGACGGTCTCATGTAACATTAAATATCATTATATCCGTGTGAAGTACATCATTGTTATTGAATATGCTGTCAGGACCTGCTGATGTAACATCACCTGGTCACGAGCATCATTAGGTTGTAGAAGGCAGGTATCGCTACGATGGTCAGCCAGTGATAGTACAGATCTGTGGCAGGATCCATGATCCAAACCTCTTTTCTGAGGGAAAAACACATCACACACGTTTATTCATCTATCCATCAGTCTCCATCTGCTGCAGGGTTTACAAACAAACCTGAGAGCAAAACGAACAGACTCACGGTTTCTCCTCTGTCTTTTTGTCATCTTTTTTGTCGTCTTTCTTGTCGTCTTTCTTCTCATCTTTCTTGTCGTCTTTCTTCTCATCTTTTTTTGGTTCCTCTTTCTTTTCCTCCTTTTTCTCGTCTTTTTTCGGTTCTTCCTTTTTATCGTCCTTCTTTATTTCCCTGTCGTCCTTTTTGCTGTGTCACAATTGATATTTGATCAGACTGGGTAGTGTACTTCTATAAACAACACGACATGTAACATCCTCACATACTCATCTGTGTTGTTGCAGTTGTTCATGTTGAGTGTCGCGAGAGGCCAGCGACCAGCATTATTGTTGAAGCTGTGAAAAGAAAAACATTATTATTATAATAATTATTATTAATTGTTTCATTCAATGTCCTTATTTATACAGACAAACAAATGTGTGTGTGTGTGTGTGTGAGAGAAAGAGAGAGAGAGAGAGAGAGAGACCAGGATTATAAGGTTACAGCCACTATCTTCTGTTGATGTCTTAAAAAAGAAACTTAATCTCATCTCAGATCATGAAGTTCTGCAGTTGCGTTAGACCTGATCATCTGTTGTTAGTATGTTCATTTTATAGATCAATACTCTTAATGTGTCTCAACAATTGTCTCATTTATATCTATTTTTCTAAGCAATTTAAAGCAATTTGTAACTTCTGACTCTCTGGCGCCATCTCTGTTTGAAACGTAAAAATGCGCTTTACTTTACATTTCCTTGTGTATGTTGGTCAAATGAAGCCAGGAAATTAGAGAAGCCATCTCAAACTATACATCATTATTATAAACTTATGTCAAACACTGATCTGTTATGAACTAGCTTAACAACTTTGTTGTTCACCCAAAAAAGAAACAGATTGCAGTTTTGAAGGGGTTTGTATAGTTCCTGTATCTAAGAAACTGATGGTGTTTTAAAGACTGATCAACATCTGGGGTGTTTGCAGATTTGTGCTCATGATTAAATACTGCTGTTATTTCCACATACTTCCTGAAGCGCAGCTGGTCCTCGTCTCTGTTGTCCCAACACGCTTCCCCTCGTCCTCCGATGTCTTCGCTCCTCTCCTGAATCACAGAGGAACCGTCAGACTCCTGAGGTTGTGTGGATCTTCCTTTATGCCTCAGAATGAACTGAGACATCCTGAAAATAAAGGTACAACAGCCTCTTGAAATCCCTGACAGATCCGTAGACATCACAGTCTCAAAATCTCATGTAGAAGATCTTATCGCCTGCTCATTAGTCCATCTGTGACTTATCACTGGAGCCAAAACAGACAACAGAAGATAAATGTGAGAAAGGGTTTAAGATGTAACATTTTTAAAGACATAGTTTTTCCCAAAATTTAATTTTTTCACCCTCATGTCATTCCAAACCTGTATGACTTTATCTTCCGAGGAAGATATTTTGAGAAATGTCATAGTGGTTCTGTGTCCATGCAATGTAAGCCAATGGGTGCCACTGTTTAAAATATCTTTTGTGTTCCTCAGAAGCAAAACGTCACACAGGTTTGGAATGACAAGAGAATAAGTAATGATGGAAGAACATTAATTTTGGGGTGAACTGTCCCTTTCATTTTATGCATATGTACATGACTGTGATGGTCTCTGCTGACCTTTCGTCTCTCCTGATCCAGTTCACATCTGGTTCAGGTGTGAAAGCAGATCTTTGTGATGAGTGTGACTCTTCTGGGCAGATCTTAGGCATTGTATGTTCTGCTACGAGCCATTCACCACAAAGAGTTACATCTGGAGACTTATGGGTAAGAAGACCACAATTCATACATTAGTAAACAACATACTTCACGTCCACAGTGGTTATTATGCCCATATGTTTCTACATTTATTTTTATTCATATATTTACAAATATCTTTTAACTTACAGATTCATTTTGTCTAATCTATAACTGTTTCAGAACCGTGGATCAAAGAACCGTCAAGCAGACGTGTAGCATCACAGCTGTGACATCGTAATGATGTCATGATAAGATGTCATGTGATAATGACATCAGTCATGTTTAATATTTCTGCTATTAAATTTTTAATGTGTTTCTACATTGATTCTATTTTTGCCTGGGAAAGAATAAAAATAACTCATTCTATTTTAAGAATAAATAGTAAAAGACAGTCAAGTTCTTACCAGACAGATCGTCTATAAATACACAGATTAAACGCCAAATGGGAACAGACGCGTCTTCCAGGAAGATAATCTGTTCTAAGACAAAAGCAGTTGCCTTACTGCGATCTGAACTGGACATCTCAGACAGCAACAGGCTATTTTTGCCTGTATCCAGCTAGCATAGTAAATATGAGTATATTTAGATCTCCACACAGAATGGATGTAACTATTCTGGTAGACAGACTCTTGTTGTTATTGTCATCATTACAAATACAAACCCTAAACCCAAAAAAGAGATTTAAAAAAAAAATACATTTATATGTAAACACAGATAATTCTGCAATTACTGAATGTCTAATATGTGCTACTTAACAATATCAACCTAAATCAACATAACACAACACAGCATAAATCTGGCATCTGGAAATCTTCAACGCTCCAGAAATCGTCATCATCATGACAACACATTTCTGAGCTCTGGTGTATTGAGTTAATAATCTATTAAAATTTAAGTTACACAACATTGGAAGTTGTTGTGTTCAGTAAGTATTTAATCATTCAAGGATTATAGTGTTTTTTTCACTTTAAGTGAAGGTCAGTGTATTTTGTGAACATCAAGCGTTTACCCAGCTAACAGTTTTAGGTTGTAAGAACGTTTCCGTCAAGTAACAAAAATGTTATTTTGAATGTTAGTTCAAAAACATCCAGTTTTACACATTGTATTAGCATGGACAACACATTTGATTCTGTTAAAAACATTCCACTAACATTTATAAATAACATTTTGAATATACAACATGATAAAAATGTACCTTTTTGAGAAAACTTCTAGTATATGTTAGCCAACATCCTAAAAATGTTCACTGTTAGTTTGCACATGATTCTCGCATCAAATCTTTAATGCACTTAAATGTAAGTCATACGTCTTTGTGTCTCACCTGTGCAGCAGGTCCAGATGAGAGCAGCAGGCGTTTACTGGAGAACGAATCCCTCCACCACAGCCTCCGGATTCTCCAGGAAACGTTCACATCATTTTAACTCTTCTGCAGGAAAAGTGAAGTATCTGAAGGTGTGAGATGGTGACGGTGTGCATCTTTCCCTGCCTCCGCGAACTCATCCCGGAGGCAGCGGTCGGTGAGGCACGTGCCCCTCCCGCCGGACCTGTTCTGCAGTAACAGATCGTCACAGATGGGGGGCAAAATTTAGGGGAAGCCTTTGCGGTGCAAAAGAGCATCTTATAAAACAATAACAGTCAAAATGTTATCAAGTAATGCGGGAAAGATTTTGTTTGGATTGTAAGATAATATGAAGCCAATTCCAACGGGATCAGCATGAGGCTCCTGTAAATCCAATGAAATCTTACTGGATAAAATAAATATCCAGCAGGAGTTGTATATATTTGTTTGGGATCCATTGGGATCAGATTTGAGAACCCTGCAGTATTAATGAAATGAAAGCATTAAATCAGGTGAAGTTCTGGGCTGCTGTTTGTTTATATATTTGTTTACATACTTTGTAAACATGCATATATTGCGTTTAACTACCGTCATACTGTGTGTGTGGATAAAATTGCTTATTTTAATCATTTATTTCAGGGTAGAACTGGTTGCTGAGAGTCACAGGCAATCCTCATGGTAAACCAGTTAGTTGTTCAGGTTAAACTGTTTGAGCAGAGCTTATGATTCCAGTACAGCTTCAGTTAATGGACTTGGACCCACGGGTCACTGGCCTGTGACAAAGACTTACTGTCTTACAGAAACATACAGTTCAGATGATGGTACAACTACATATTTCATGATCAACTAGAAGCAAGACATTTTTGTATTTAATAAACGGCACTAAATGAACTATTATCATTTAACTGCCAACTCAAAGATAAAACCAGTATATATAAGACATTATAATCCACGATACAACATTTAGATTATTTTAGCATGTGTTTTTTGTGCTCAATAAACCTGTAAATATTTCCTTACAGAAACCTGATGCGCAGATGTTTCACCACAGAAAGATCAACAATCCTGTGAATCGGCTCGTGTTAGACAGACTGTTAACCAGAGTCCTAATCCTGCTCTCACTAATCCACTAATCCTCTTTCTTAGACCAAGAGTTAAACACGTGCCAGACACAGTTTAAGTGTCTGTCTGTCTGCTTCTGTCTATCTGTATGTCTGTCTGTATCTATCTATTCTCTCTCTGTCTCTTTATTGTCTGTCTGTATGTCTGTCTGTCTGTGTCTCTCTATTCTCTCTTTGTCTGTCTGCTTCTGTCTATCTGTATGTCTGTCTGTATCTATCTATTCTCTCTCTGTCTCTTTATTGACTGTCTGTATGTCTGTCTGTGTCTCTCTATTCTCTCTTTGTCTGTCTGTCTATCTGTCTGTCTGTCCATATAACTGTTTGTCTGTCTCTCTATTCTCTCTGTCTGTCTTTTTGTCTGTCTGATAGTTTCTATCTATCTATCTATCTATCTATCTATCTATCTAGCTAGCTATCTAGCTATCTATCTATCATCATCTCTCTCTCTCTCTCTCTCTGTGTCTGTAGTTTCAGACAGTACCAAACTTCAGATTGTTACTCATTAGTGTAAATGTTTAATGTGACTCCCAGTTGGATGTTTGCTGCTGATCACAGACAGTTTGCAGACAGGGATAAATCATCCTCAGTGAGATTATATGTAATCTTTTGATGTCAGAACTTCAAACCAGCGCCGCAGGGTAAAAGCTGCTCTCAGATCAGCCTTATAATCACAATTATTCATTTCATATCAGAACTATATATAGAAGAACAGCATCGTCTGGTAATCATATGATCATATGTTTATATTGTCTGTTTAGTTACTTTATTTTTTGGCTTAAATAATGTTCTTTTAACCAAACAATAATGTTAATGCAACATACTGGATATTTTTAACATTTCTAGAAGTTTCAAAATGGCAATTTAATGCATAAATGCAAACATTATTGCAACCTGAAACTGTTAGCTGGGTTTAGGCTTATTTTATCACAGCATCAGATGTGTCCAGTACTAACCAGTTGTTTTACGCCAGTACGTCGTGTTTAGAGCATCTTTTGTTTGTGAACGTGTGTAACATGAATCTGTGAGGTGATCTAACATCATGTTTACAGGTCTGCTGGTGTTGAGCTGTAATTGCTGAAGCACTGTGTGATATAATTGTGTCTCTCCCTGGAGTCTTTATCTCACTTCACTGATTCATAATCACTGACATCTGCTGAGGAGGGTTTCCATCAGTAAAGGTTAAATCTGATTTATTAAATCACTCCTTTATACCGCAGCATTAAAGATGCAATAATACCCTTTAAATGGTCATAAAAACAATAACATTGTTTAATGCATAGGTTTAATGCCAGCTAACAGGGAAAGTTTCTATAAGTTCTTTCAAAGTTATCGAAAACGTTCCTGCTGTAACGTTAATGGAACATTTCTTTAATGTTGTTAAACATTAACCATATATATCAATAAAACGTTATTCTTACATAGTTAGCAGAACGTTTGAAAAACGTTACAGAACTAAACGAATGTTTCAATAATGGTCAGATAACCAAGAATTAACGTTAATAAACCAATTATCTATCTTATTATTTCACTGTTATTAAATAGCCACAGACGTACAACACTGAGGACCAGCAGGTGATGCAGACTGAACACAGATACAGTAAAGCATTGACGCCCTCTGCTGACCAGCAGGTCACATAATCAAGTCTAAGCTTTGTAAAATAGACCCACAAACCTTATTTCCTATCCAAAGACAGAACATGTAAATAAATCAGTTACAGTCACATTTAAAGCTTCTTTATTTCTGTGTATCTGTGATGGAGGCCAGAGTTTTATGTTGAGGATAACACGAGATTAATCTAGTGACCTGCTCAGATCTGCCCAGAAATAATGTCTTTTCATGCATCTCTCATCTTCTGTGTTTCTCTCAGACCATATGAAGGAAAAAGACCCCGTCTCCTTTAACCAATCACAGCCCTCCACTGCTGTCTCCTGTGTTTGTGTCGTGAGCTGTGAAACATCACAACATGTGAGTAATGCCAGCCACTGTCATGCTAATGTTAATGTCAAACTGTATTGACATTTGTCCTGTGCCAAGGCAGGCTGCTGCTGTTGGTATTAATAAACAGCTTTAATGTGACCGTGACGCTGCTCTTATGAGCAGAGCTGCTATTTAGAGATCTTTGTCATTGCTTTGACTTTGCAACACAGTGTTACTGAACCGATGAGGCAGAGAATGAAAACAGCCTCAGTCAGGTCTCCACGCTTGAGCCGTTTGTCCGTGTGTAAACAGAGTCTTTATTTATTATGGACATGCGTGTTTTGTGGGGTGGAGAAGTTTGTTAGCTACAGCTTGGAAGAAAGTTTGTCCTGAAAAATTGAACAAATTAAATGTTTTTCATAAATTTCTAAAAACGTGATATAAAGATTATAACTAACCTTCAATAAAAACAATAGAAGTCTGTGTTCACAATGTCCACATTAACTTCAGTAAATGCGTGTGTGTGTGTGTGTGTATCAAGGGGTCAAGGTTTGTGTGGCCCAGTTACAGCAGATACATGCAGAAATCTTCTTCTTGTACATTTGTGATAAAAACTCACAAAGCAGTTTAATTTCTGTAGATGAGAGTAAATAATACTTCTGAAAGTTCTGCCATGATCAGCAAGTTTAGCCTCACAAATGTCACCCAAACCTCTGCTGATTCAGGTTTTATCTCCAGGGGGAGGTGAGGGGATGATGTCACTGTTTAGTGGGTGGAGTCTGGAACTGTAATGGGTGGAGTTAAATCCAGCGTCATCAACAGCTTCTTGTAATACCTGAAGGATTCTTAACTATTTCTGATCACAGTTATTGGGATTTAAAACTGTGTGTAGGTTTACTTAGGTATAGTTTGTAAATAAAATCCTAGTTAATACAGTTTTTATATTTAGCACTGTGTGACAAACCTACAGTAAATAATTCTGAATTTTTCAGAGTTTTTTTCATGTAAAATGGTCACTCTGTAGTTTTCATAACTAACCATAATTAGTTTCATATAAGCAAAAAGGGGATAAAATATTTCATTGTGTTCATGTAATTGGAAATGTAGTCAATGGAAAGTGTGTATGTGTGTGTGTGTGTGTGTGTGTGTGTGTGTGTGTATCTTGTCTGAGAAAGGAGGACACAGAGGACATTTGAAGGTAACGTTTATGTTACCTCAGTAACACAAGATATAGTCATGATGTAAGCACTGCAGTTTCCCAGAAAGATGAGTTTTTATAAATAGCTCAGGTGCTGCGTCAGCATTCGTTACACCAGCTGTACGTTCCTATTGTCTGTAAGAGCTCACGACTTACAAGTGTTACTGACTTACCCTAACAGAGGAAATTTACCAGATTATACATCAAACAACACACAAAAACACTGATCCTGTAAAACTGAAGACAGGACAGACTATTCTACCTCCACAGCTAATCCACACACACACACACACCACACCACGCCGCTGAAGCACAATATCACATTACACCTGAACACAGGACATTGATCACTGTATCACTCCATTCCTGTTTCATTATCATTCTGCTCTGAGCTCTGATACTGAATAACACTGATCTGAATGACCTGAGGGTTTAGGAATACCCAGCTAACGATTTTGAGTTGTAAAAACATTGCCCTAACATTTCCATTAACAAAAACTTTGCAAATGTTATTTTGTCATTTTAAGAAATGATTGAATCGTCCAGTTTTTGGATGTTGGTTATTAATATTATTAAATTGGTTGGTTAAAATTATTATTAAAGAATATTATTCAAAAAATGTTTATATAAAATATTACACCACTGGATATTACCACTGGGGCCAATCAGAATCAGGTATTCCAGAGAGGCATGTAATGAATGAAGGTGATTGGGTGTAAGGAGAGGTTCATTTCAGTCCCATCCAATCAGTGGCATGACAGTCAAAGGTTTCTCTGCGTCACACCACACATTGTTGCTCCTATATTATAAATAGGTCTGGATTTGAATCCCACTTATATCAGAAGACATAACTGATACATCACGGTTGGGTTGTTAATACTGTGGAAAACTCATCGAACAATGAACATTTTCCTGCACTTCCTGTCTTTTTTCAGTGCCTGTTTTGTGTGTTTTAGTTCATTTAATACCCATGCTGTGTTAATTGACAGCACTGTTACCTGCTATGTGTGGAAAACATCACAAATGGGTTCAGACTTTGGCCTCTAAAATTCAAGGTTAGTCACGTACTGTAGAAAACAGCTGGACAGCAAAATAACTCCTCAAGGACCCTGTAGTGTATATTTCAGAAATGACAGAGGAAAGGCATGTTACAGTTGCTTTAATATTGGCTTTTATTAGCTGTGTTAAATGTTTATTAAAACAAGATTCATTCATAATTAAACAGCATCCTCTCATATATACTGGACTGCCACAAACATTTAATCATTTCCATTACGGTGATAATTTCTAAAGAAATCACTTCATTTCATTATAAATGAAAATCTGTTCTGGTTTCTGAAAATCTTTTCGTGGTTTTACTGTTTCATCATTTTTCCTTTTGTCTTTTCTGTCTCACACAGCCACAGATGCTGATGCAGTTATTTTGCTCTCGTCGTGTCGACGCACATCTGAGAGATCAGGTGTCTCTGCCGCATTCAGCTCCTCTTGGGTGAGAATCACATTTTAATTCATCAAGGCTCAAATTAGTTAATCACCATTAAATACAACTGGTGATGTGATAAATACAGCTGGTGATGTGATGACAGCAGGTTCAGATTTATACAATTCAAGAAACATTTCACTTTATCTGACAGGAGTGTCTTGAAGGCTCAGTGAAAGATGTTTTCACTCTCCTTTGAAATTGTTTGAACTCTTAAGTGTCTCTTGTGTCAAAATATATCTTGCAAAAAAATATGTTTTTACTCAAATGTTTTTCACAATGTGACAGAAATGTGATCATTCCTGAGTTTGCATGTTGCTGTCTTATGTAGTAGTGTGTCTGTAAATGCTAATTCACACTGTAATATTTATACAGTTTCTGAGGAAAATGTGACAGGTGGTTGTCATGGCAAAACCCACCATAATGTTGCTAAAGTGTTGTGACTGGTTGCCATGAAACTGACATCTGGTTGCCATGTCACTGACATCTGGTTGCCATGGTGTTCTATTCTAGGATGTTTCCAGTTGTTTACTAGAGCTTTTGCTAAATATATGATTGCTTACTAGTTGCTTATTTGCCCAAATCATTTTAATGTGTTTATTTTTATGACTAGAAGTTTTTTCAACTTAGGGTTAATTATGTAAAATAATCCACAACCCAGATGTGTTCAGTTCCGCTCCAGAGTTTGGCTCCAACTCTAATCAAACACACCTGCCTGTAATTTTCACGTTATCCTGAAGACCGTAATGAAGACGCGTGTTTGAAAGCGCCGCTGGGTTGTTTGCTGCTGTGCCAAAATGACAAAACAAAAACCAAACACCACAACTTTATAGTCTCATCTTTATTTTGGTTCATCTTTTCCAGTTTAGTTTCAACATGAGAGCTTGTGGGACTGTTCTGATGGTTCACACCGACTGCGCACACCTACAGAGAATCCTGACGAACTGAGTATTGCGTTACTTCAGACAGAATCTAGAATAATCTTAATGGCTTTGGCATTATTAACATTCATGACAGTTTCTGCAGAGAAGGAGCATGTGCAAACATTTAAGTTCACCACTTACATAAATATTCAAATTTAGTACATTCAGCCGCACATGTGATGTCTTCCATACCAGGACGAATAAAAACGAAAACGAAAAAAGAAAAGCTACAGGATCAGTTCCCGCCACACGCCTAGGAAACCAGCGAAACCGAAGTCAATCCACATTCAGTGAAAACAGGAATCAAATAGAATTACAATCTTCTCTACATTGTAGTGATTTTTCGAGAAAAACAAAGTGAATCAGCTACTTATTACACCAAAAATACGCGAAGAGAAAACACTGATGTCCCCAAAAGGCAATGATAAGATTCTTTTTGCTTCTATAAGTAACTATAATATACAGTATGTAGGCACGATTGACCATTAAGCTTAAAATCACACAGCTGGCATGATGTGAGACAACCTACATGAGAACCTACTGTGTTTTCTAAATATAGTGAAATCACACAAGGAAGCAATACAATACAAGAGGGACAAAACTGTGCTTGCTAGAGCTTTGCTTTTGATAGAAGAAATGTAATTTACAGTACAACATGCCCCATTTGATCATGTATCATTCAGTAGTAGAATAGATTTTCTGCTATGGCTAATCGTTTGGGCGTATGCGTTCTAACTCTAGACTGGTAGAAGACTTTAAGTAAAGAGTACAGACATATGTTAGGTCCCACGTGTGTAAGATGGTATGTTTTATACTAGCGTTTTTTAAATATTCTTTTTTGTTTAGTTTTTCATTGTTATCGTTATCTCTCCTAAACTTAAACACACAGGCCCCTTTCTGACGTGAGACACTTGTACATTCAAAAAAACATTCTCCCGCCAAACACTGAGGAAGACCGGTGAGAACCACGTTTCTGTTGCGTTCGTATCTCAAGTCAGAATAGAAGCCTTTAGTTTGCCTTTAAATAGGGAGAGCGTGGGAATAACTTTAGTTTAGGGGTCATGACCTGTGGACACCGATTTTAATATCGAATCGTCCCTGGTAGCGATCTTTGTCATTGTAATAAATATTGTCCCCGAACACTTTGCACTCGACGCGGATGTCCGTGTTCAGGGTTATGTTGACGAACTGGATGGCCACCAGCGGCTGCAGGTATTGAGAGTGCAGACGTTTCCCGTAATACGGGTAATACTGAAGAGGGAAGCCTCCTCCGATTCCGTGGTACCTCACCTCACCGAGTTTACCTGCATCCTCTTCTTTCTACAGACGTTTGGGAGAAAGCGGAGTCGGTTAGTGGCGTTGGGTGAGGTGGATTCACGCAGCAGGAGATAAACGCAGATGAGTAGCGCTCACCTTGTTTGTGCAGTGTAGAGGGATCACGTTGGATTGGACCTTGTGCTGTGCCTCCTCAGGAATGCTTTCATTTGAAGTCGGTGGCTAAAAGGTAAACGATTAGCATTTTGTTTAGTGGCTGTATGCTAGAAATAATCTGGGCCATTTTAAATAAACAAATGTCAGTATGTTAGGATTCACATGTTAAGATTTTTTTTTTAACTATTTTAATAAATAATTCCTCAATAATTAAATAAATATTCATATAAGCATTTGCACCACTTTGTAAAGATGAGAAACTTTACAAAGTGAATATTTAAAAGTGAAGGAAGTGAATATTTAAAATGGATTGACTAAAGTACAAAATGCAATGAAAGTATTTCTAAAGATAAAAAGATTTCAGAGTGATAATTTATCTGAACGAACCCTGGGTCTGAAGTTCACGATTCTGTTGAGCTTCACAATCAGGCAGGGTTTGCCGTCTGCAAAGCCAAAGTCACGGTCTTCGATGCCAGAGCACGGCCCCAGCAGAGTCCTCTGGAACTGACAGGCTTTTCTCACACCAATATCGCTCTCCAAATCCCCTCTGTTCTTATAGTCCTGAGGCAGATCTGTGGAGCACAGATCACAAAACATTACAGGCAGACCTGCGACAGCACAGTATCGCTTTGGGCTGGTAAAGCTACATGTAATGTTTACATATTTCTACATAACGCAAAGGTCTAATCCTGTACCTCCACAGTCTTCAAAGTTCATTGGGTTTTGCTGCTTTTCGAAGTCGTAGTTGGAGAGGAAGTCTCTCATTGCTTTGGTGTATTTCAGGTAAGTTTCCACATCATCCGGAGAGAAGATGAGCTCAGCCTTGTCTGAACGTGGGAAGTGAGTGAGACCTGAACACAGAAATCACCTCCATTAACACATCAACATTAAGTCAATAACTACAGTCACAAAAATGTTATCTTGTCATAATATATTTAAAATATAATATATTTTAAATACATTATTTAACATGATTAAAAATTGTTTTTAATTCTGTAACTTTTTTTAATAATAGCGTTTTGATGTGTATGATGTATTAACATTAAAAAAAGACGTTCAACTAATGTTACTGCAAGAACGCTTTTTGTAACTTGGCTGGGTAGTGGTACATTTGTATTTATTTGTCTTCATTTTAGGGAGATATTTGTGTCTGACAGCCCTGTCTCTAGTGTTTACACAACACCTGCCCAAATAATGTGTTGCTGGACCAATTAGCATTCATTGTGGGCAGTTTAGATGAGACAACACTAACAAAGCCAAGTGTTATTAAATTAATATTTATGAGACCATTTGCTTCAAAACAGAGATTTCTTGGAGTGATGTCAACTCTCGAAAAACCTACTCGCTATCTCACAGCCATCAGCTGTTGAACCCTGTAAGTTTAAGTTAACAAGTCAAGGAAGAATTTTGACAGACACTTAAGATGCAAAACACTGTTTTTAAATTGCATAATAATTTTACTGCTAAACATCTTTGTACAAATACATGCATTTTTGTCTTTTCTTGGAAAGAATTTGTTTGCTAACTGAAGTGATCTTCAGTTATTTATTTATCTTTAAATAAAACCAATTTGCAGTTTTTAGAAAGACTTGCGTATGAAATGTTGTCTGAATAAGGTCTGCAGTACACAAAGTTTAATTCCTGCTCGCCGTGCCGTGTCGTGACTCAGAGTTTTCAATAAATCATAAGGAGATTGTTAGAGGCCAGACAAAACTAAGGCTTTTTAAGGTGTTTTTAAGAATTCAGGCCCTTTTTTTTACATCATTTATAAATAAGTCCTGCCTAGCAAAGATACATCAGTAAGCTGTGTGCCTGTTGTAGTTATAAGCTTGTTTCTCCTTGTCCTCATTCGCCCTTCTATTCATCCAGCCGCACTTGTGAAATGTTTCAGCAATGATGTGAAAACGTTTTTTTTATTTCCCAGCACTCTCTTCCACTGCAATCTGTTCTCTGAAGCCAAATGTTCCTCAAATTGACCCATTTCAGAACATTTTCCTGACATTTTTCACTGACAAGTAACAAAAACGTCAGAAAGATTATTTTGAAAGTTCAAAGAACATCATTAGTGGTGGACCTTCATGCTTGCTTGTTTTCAAACATGTTTTAGTATGAAGCACTGTATGAATTTATATAGTACAATACTTCTGTTTTTTCCATCAGGCTGGAATTCACAACCACACACACTTATATGAGGGAATAAAGAGTGAATCTTCAGGAGAAGATGTTACCTGGAGGAGCAACTCTGTCCTGCCAGGTGGGTTTGAAATCACTCAGGGTGAGGAGAAGAATCTGGATGGTTCCGATGAAGATCCCAGCCAAGCATCCGTAGAAGATGAGATAGAAAAGAAAGATTTTTGCTGTGGAGAGAGACAGGAAATAATTCTGATCTGTCTGATGAGAGGACTGGTAGCATTTGGGTGACATTTACACAGACTGAGGTTTCGGTTGGTTCATCATTTGATATTTAAAAATTCTTTATTTTCAAAGCCCCAGCTAACAGGGAACGTTTTCTAATAGTTCTTCTAACATTATTACTTGCAGTAATATTTGTAGAACACATTTTTATATTAAAAAGCATTATTCTTAAGTTATTAGTGGAACATTTTAAAAAGTTACAGAATAAAATGTTAGAATAATATTAGCAATAACGTTAATACAACATCTAAAATCTACATCATCTACATTTAAACGTTCCTAAAACATTTTCTCACATAATGGAAATGTGAGGAACACATTTCACAACCTAAATTGTTAGTTAAGGCATTGCTGTCCGGATAGAGTCCACAAACGTTTACTGGAACACTAAAAACACAATGAGGTTATTTATCTATATACAAACCCTATTTATACATGACCCTGGAATGTTGGAAAAACATTTGCGGAAATCACTATTGAAAACATTTGATCCCAGGAAGCTTCAGAACATGATGTTACATGAAACAGGTGAATCTGCTGACACCATACCAGCAAAACAAATGCCCCCAGTCTGTCCACAGCATAGCCGCTTAGGGTGAGTAATCTCATTGTTTTAAATGTCAACAATGTGTAGGGGCATCGCAGGGCAGTTTAACCAGTAGGGGCATGTGTAAGTTCTACCCAAACCAGTTAAACCAGTTCCACTTTAATCCCCAAATAAGTAAATAAAGCTATTTAGGATGATAAACACCAGATTTAGAGCCAATGATTAGACTGTAGTATACACTCCTAACAATAAAGGCTCTTAAAATTTTCCCAGAACAACCATTTTTGGTGCCCTAAAGAACCAATTACTTAAAGGTTCTTAAAAGTAGAACCATTTCTTTCACATTTATATATATAGTAGAGAACCACTTTTCCATACAGATTACGTTTGTGAAACTGAAAGGTTCTTCAGAGGATAAAGGTTCTTTTTGGAACGATACATCCAAAAATTGTTCTATGGCATCGTAAAGCATCGTCTAACACCTCAGCTGAATTTCCTGTGCACAGCTAGACAAGGACACAAGGATTTAGTGGTTATCAGTGGTGCATAACCAATGTCAGAAGGTCACTGAGACCGAAGATCTTTGAGGTCACCCTGAAATGGTTTCTGACTGGATGATGTAATGGCTGTCAGATATCTCTGGAGAATGAGCATCTAGCGGCACCCTTCCTCATCTTTAAGACTAATGCAGTTCTCTCGTGATGTCCGCTCGTCCTCACTAACTTCTCACACTTAAACAAGCCCTTAAGGGTTGATTTTACATGAGACGTTGTGAGACAAACCAACAGTTTTGTTCATATATAAATAGGAGACATGTAGTGACATCATACATTGACATCAACTAACAAACACTTGTACCCCTAGAACTGATGACGTTCATGTATGATTTAAAGTCACAGCTACCAGACTATCGTCCCCCACCAGTACAACGTGTGTCGCCACGAATACATTACGTCAATACAATGAAACCTTAGATCAATGTCACCCAGACCCTGAAGAGCACGACTGTACCCTTGAGTCACCTTGAGCAACGATGCATTTTTAACCCTTTCCGTGTGTTGATCACATGTCATACTGATAGATTTAACGATGACATGTCGTACAAGTTAAGCTTATTGCGACGTGTTTTATGCAAACACGATGTATTTCAATGTTAAAGTGTTTGACAAAAATCAAACTGATCGATAATGTGATGTTGTCCTGCGTTGACCTGCCGCTTTCGCAAACGCACCGAGGTCGTGCGCAGCATTCATAATGCATCGCATGTGTAAATACTGTAGTCGTATAAAGCGCAAAACACCGCGAGCAATTCAAGCTCATGGGGTCTCCGCACTACACAGGTGGGCTGGAACCCGCTGGCAACCTGTTTAACAAAAAATATTAAAATGCATCCTTTAAAATCGCAAGTCGTGACTTGAGTCCACGCGTCGCACTAACGTCGAGTAAAGTCCGCGAGACGTTTGCTGCAAAGTCAAATCGCACAGGTTGCATCGTGACCCGTCTGGCGTGTGTCGGCACCTGTCGTGCAGAAGGTACCAGCAGTGATCTGGCGATGACGGGCGCCGTCGCTGTCCGACGTCCTGAATTGGTCGATATTAAATCTGAATACTTACACCAACTACCGCCGGTGCGTCCCAGCAGCTCCTTCGTCTCCGAGTTCCATAAAAACTTCTTCCACCCTCCGTCGTCTTTGCTCTGTGCCGGCATGACTGACTGTGATGTTTAGTTTGTGATCTGAATTCCCTCGTGTCTCCTTTCTTGCCTCCTCTGAAACGCTGCACCCCTTCCCGGAGCACTAAGCCCACAGTGACATGGAGCCGTACCCGGCTCTGGCCAAGGTGCCCTGCGTAATATATCCCGCGAAGCGCGAGGGTCCCGCCCATCGCCACCCACCGCCCGTCTCAGGGTCCGAACCAGCGAATCAGAGGCAGAACCTCCCAGCGCGTAGACAGATACGCGTTTAACAGCGGATGGGGAAACGAGCTAAGATGCCCACGGGCCAAAGCAATGATAGTATTTTGCCAGTGGTGATGGTGTTATTTATAAATACTGCTTTTGGATAAATCTAAATGTTTAAGGTGAACAATGAAACACAATAAAAATAGAAGAACTTTATTGGCTGATTTGTGGTCAGTGTTAAAGCAGTTGGGTTCATATTAAAGATTTATCACTGTTTTTATAATTATTAATACCATTATTATCTCAAATAATACTGGAGTGACATGCAAGTGTTGTTAAGTTCATTTTAAGTTAATTCAATGCTGAGAATGTCATGTGTAATGAAAAGATGCATTCTGGTGAACCATTTTATTCTATATAGTACAAAAGTATTTTCACTCTATAGGTTTACATATATATGAAATGCATATATGCATATATATGTACACGCAACAGGACATAGTATTTGACATATAAATACATGCAGACGTGTCAAAACTAAATGATTTAAATTGCACAAAAATTGAGAGGAGGAACATGGAAATTTCTGAATGTTACGCCCATTCGCACCTGCGCACACACACCTGCACACACACCCGCACACACACCCGCACACACACTCACCCTTGACCAAACCATCCACCTTGGATGACTGTTGACATGTATACAGAGCGTAGACTGAATCACAAATACACACCAAAGACACAGAGCTGTCAATGTCACACGGGTCCAGAACGAAATTTCAAGATCACATCTGTCAAACTCAAGGTGAATTTATGGGGAACATTAAATCATTTCCTGAAAATCCACATTATTGGAGTGCATGAATTAGATGGCCAGGTGAACACACACACACACACACACACACACACACAGTTTTGTCCCACAGGTGTGATGTAATCCTTATATGCTAAACTTTGACATCTTCAAATGAGGAAGATTAAATAAATGTTATGATGAATATTATGAAAATAAGAATTTGATATTTTGGTTTTAATCGCAGGTGGATGTTAACAAGCTTGTTGTTTATGAAAAGTAGAAGGTCACTAATATTTTCAGTGAGGTAATCTTGCAGACTAAATGTTGATCAGGATTGGGAAATGTTTTAAGGAAAATTAGGACATATTATTAGGAAATATTTCAGTATGTTTAAGCAGCAGTGGTCCGTTGCATTTTAAACTCATTTCTTTGTCTTTTATCTAGATCCTGTCAGCACATCGATGCGCTTTACACATTCTCCAGATTGATCTTGTTAAAAATGGATAAAGTTAATTGAAGAAAAAGCTTAAAGTCGGAAGGTCCTCCGGTTGGTGTCTCAACAAAGAGTTGTAGATCAGAAGATAAGCTGTCGTCACACCAAACACACTGATGTTCCTGCTGGTAACTGCTTCACTGCTTCAAAATGACCTGCTGCTGTTTGCATGAATGGAGGATCCGGTGACGCGAGATCTGAGCACAGACCAACTATCACCTTAACGTTGAGGTAAAAATTATGTATATAGATTTCATGACATGAGATACAGTAACTAACTGAAACTAATTTATACTTTTTTAGTTTAAATATATTAAATGCTACACGGCTCTCTAAAATACTTCATTTTGAGTCAATCATGGCATTCTGGTGCCAAAATTTTTGGTGTAATGACAGCAAAACACACAAATGACTGTTGCCTGAGGCAACCGCACTATAGGCAAAATAAAGGTTCCTAAAATGTTCTTCAGAGCAATGGTACAGAGGAACCCTTTTCCTGTAGGAATTAGGACTAATTCTTTTATAATCTGTAGAACGTTTTATATATTCTAAGGTTCATTTTCTACGATTCTACAGATGTTAAAAGAGCCATGAAGTCAAAAATGCTTCATCATAAAGCATTTTCATAGGTACGGTTACCAAGATCGTGGTGTTTATTTGGTGAGTTGGTTGTTAGTTTTGTACAGTTGGCTTAGGATACATTGATTATCCTCATTACATCACATCCCTGGGGTATCAATCACATGACACAGGGGAGCCCATTGGTTCTTGCACTGAATCTGAAAGTGTGATATAAGCACCTCTCGTCCATTATGTCACGCTAATCATGAGATCTCCAAGCCCCCTCAAAGACCCTCAGCATGAATGAGGTGTTTTATAGAGCCTGAGGTAGGATTGTCTTTCTCCGTCAAATAACGTCTCGTCTGTCACCTCAGAAGACATTCGCTGAGTCACTGCCTCTGTTGCCACGGCAACTAGCTCAGCGGTATCTATGTGTGACGGACTTGAAATTTGCCAAAGCGCCCAAAAGGGCTACATGAGACCCGATCGGCTCACCTCAGACAGGGTCTTGTGCCTGTTCCTCTCCACGTTTGCGAGCTTAAATTTTACTTTGTGATCTTATTGTTTTATTGACGAGTCTAAATTCTGGTGATTAACTGGTGATGGTTGAATAGAGAAATAAGACCTTAAAATAGTTTATATCGATACAGTCTGTCCTTTCTTACTGATGCACAATGTTTGGTTGTTCTGCCTGGGTCACAGAACTGATAAATACTGAAGTTACTTTCTGAGACTTTACATTAGAACGTTATTATTATTATTATTATTATATAAAAACTACATGATATATAGATATATAATTTAATTTAGAGTATTTCTGTATATGTGTACACACACATATTTAAACGTGATTGTATTTTATTGCTATTTTAAGGGACATGGAAAGTTGATCAGGTTAAATGCTGACGTACACACACATGACCTCTGTGCAGTCCACCCACCCGGCGCTGTTTTCATGACAGATTCTTTGATAGAAAGGTTTGTGGTGTACAGAGAAGGTTTGTATATACCGTAAAGCTGAGTCAAACAGTATTAGCATGTGTTTTAGCAACATTCCCTGCATGATTTTAAAGATAATGGAACATCCGTTGTCTTCAAGGGCACTGCGACACGCAGGGCCCCTACCGGGTCACTTGTGGTATTTACTGTTGCAGGCCGCCGGTTTTTAGCTCCATTGTTGACTGAAGCTGCCCTGACCTTCTGAGAATATCTACCTGTGGTCCTTAGAAAGCTTTTGGAAAAATAACATTTATATATTCTTACGACAAAATGTGACAGCACTCAGAGATGTTTGCATTTCATGAAATTGTACACATTTAATGAAATGGTCTGTTTGTGATTCTGATTGGTCGATGGGGTTACAATCGAAATCTGTACGGCAGTTTTGTTTACGCTGCAATATCATTATCACAGAAAGGCTGAATTGTCAGTCTTGTGATGAATCAAATGTCTCATCTTTGGCTGCTGTATTACGTTTATTTTGTTATTCCCCTGCCTGCAGTTATTGTGAGCTGACAATTAATGTCTTGAGGGTTTATATATTTTGTAGCTGAGTGACCTCACTAGCCAGGCGTGTGCATAAGGTGACCTTGTCCTGAGGGTTTCCTGTGTCGCTTCTTGTTCTGACAAGCGCTGCTCTTGCTTTCACCATCTGCTGGTAGTTTCCTGTTATTATCTGTGACGCTATACATGACTGTGTTCTGATTGGCTAACAGACACTGTTTGGTTTGTTTTCAGATGTATCTGTTATCAGATAGCAAGTATTATGACAAACAGTACAATAATAATAATAACAAAAATAGTAATAAACTTGCCCTATGTGGAAATTTCTTCTGTGGTTTGTTGTTGGTTATAATTAAGCTTTTCTTTTCCTTAACAGGCCGCTTTACGCAGAGCCACACTGCATTGATTTTGAAGGCCACGTAGATAAACACATCAGTGTTTATTCTGTGTGCCCCACAACCCGGTGAGTCCATTTTTACACATTGCAGTGACTCAATATTTGCTTTGTTCTTTATTCTGTAAAGCAACACATTGTTTTCATCAGACATCCTGGTGTTAAAGCCTTAAAGGGTGAATAACACTGGAAGTCACAGCTCTCATCGATGACTCTGTCTGATAGATCTGATCTGTCTCGCCCCCTAGCGGAACACCATGTTATTGCGCTGCATGCAGGGTCATCTGAGGCAATATTGTGCTGTATCCCCCCCCAAAAAATAAAAAAAACACGTGCAAACATCGAAGGCTCCAAGCTTATACCTTTGTGCGACACATTGTGTTGTTTGGCATGTTCACAAAAGCAGTTAAGAGCATTAAAATCACCATGAAGACACGGACCTGTTTGTCCTCTTTGCAACAATGGATGTACGAGCCCACGAAGGGCTGCTATTTAAAAGCAACCATATATTCTCCCATAGCCTCATTTGCATGAGTCCTTTTTTCACAGCATCCTCTCTTGTGCCTCATGTTTCATATTTAATTCATATGAAACACCCGTCTCACCCACCCGGGCAAACGCGTGCTGCTTTTGCCCACCTGACGGGGAACGTTCCCACAACGCTGGGTAACGTTCCCTAAACGTTCTCTCCAAGACGTCAAAACGGTGCAGTAAATGTTAGTGACGTTTTATGGCATGCATAGATATTCGCTATTCTTAGGTAATGATAACCAGGCAATAATGTTAATTATATGACGATTATTATTATTCGCAATAACAACGTTTGCGATAATTAATGGAAACGTTATTACAACCTATTGTGAACCTACAACCTATTGTCACAAGCAACCTATCAGCAGCTTGTGAATCTATTTTCAGAAGCACAGATTTACCTGGACTTTAATAAAACTCAAGCATGTGGTGCGTTCATGAGCAAACGTTCAATAAACGTCTAAGCAACGTTTCCCTAACATCTCCAACAATTCATTAAAATGAAACGTTTTCAGAGATTTTTATTGGCTGTTCTGAGATGTTTTCCCTGTTAGCTCATGTGTAGCGGTGGAGCGGGTTGGAGTGGAAAAGAGAGGGAGGAAAACGAGTGTCAGATGTCAGAGATGAATGTAAAGTGTCATTGCAGCAGGTTAATGCTTGACCTTCAAAGCAGGACTGATGAGTTCCTCACGTTACCAGGGCAACAATAATCTGAAATATATGGTGTGGTGAACCTGTATGACCTCAGGATAGATAGATAGATAGATAGATAGATAGATAGATAGATAGATAGAGACAGGTAGACAGACAGACAGACAGATAGATAGACAGATAGATAGATAGATAGATAGATAGATAGATAGATAGA
>JBAJNP010003359.1:0-40221 GCA_036877545.1 Yasuhikotakia modesta
ATGTGTTTTCTTGATAATGTGTCTCCTACATTATGCATAATAATGTGTCCTGGTATTATTGTTCATTAATAAAAAATGAAAGTTTAGTGTTTACACTGTTAGTGTAACACTGTAGGCATGAAAATCACAGCATTCATTTTTGCATTTCCATTGGCTCTTCAAAATCCTAGACCTTCATCGGAGAACACAGAGGAATCGCTCCGTTCCCTCTTTAGCTGTGAACAATGAGAAGCTCAAAGCCCCCAGGAGCCCACATTAAAGCCATTGATGATAGAAGATTGGCTTAAAAGAGCCTTTCCCAGTAATCTGGGGGCCCAGAGCCCCTTTCAGCATTCATCCCGGCTCCCATTTCACCTGAAAATTACAGCTCTCCATCCATCACTCGCTAATAAGGTTTCGCACAGATCATTTATATTGATTTTGAATAATAGTGGATATAATCAAGTATCAATATACTTTTATACTCTGTTGATCATTGTGGTCTCCTCAGATGGTCAAAATAGTTTTAGAAGAATTGGATTGCTACCAAAGCAGCCGTACAGTCACACCTCCCAGTTCCTCTTTCACCAGTTGGCCCCGCCCCTTCCAAGTAATCATGTACACACACGCAGCCTCTCATGCGTATATACACCATCACATGCAAGTACCACAGACCCAGTTACTCTGGTGCAGATAAATGGCTGTTGAGGGAATGTGGAATAAAGCTTGTGAACAGGCGCACTATTGTGAGATCTGAACCCCTCAGTGAGGATCACTAGCAGACTGGATGAGGGCTGCACCGAACCACTTCAACATCTCAGCTATTAACTGCTTCTCACATAGACAGAAAAGTCAGAACAGCAATGTTACGCTGAAAACAACTTTGCACTGCAATGCAAATGCACACTTATTGATTTAAGCATTAGCATGTTGACGCAATACATGCATTCTTAAGAAAAATTTATTTTTTGAATTTGTGTTGTCATGCCACAAAGAGACTAAAAAGTCCTACATCTGATGGCATAATATAGTAGCTTGCCAAAATTGACAGTTCTGTCATTTTTTGCCAAGGTTGTCATTTGCAATCGAAACCTATATGCTTTCAAGGTCCAAAAAATGTCTTCTAAAGTGGTTGTGTGTGACAGCTGTGTGTCTATTTATTATTTATTGCTCCATAACAGTAACAACAAACACTGACTGAATGTTTGTTATTTGGTGAACTGTTGCTTTAAGGTTTCGTTCATATAGTGATTGAAGCAGTAGCCGTTACTACTGTCTCATTTCTCTATTTCTCCCTCTTTCTTTCTGCATGACACTCCCTCACTTTGTCTTTATTCTCTTCTTATTGGTCCAGGTTCGGCTGCGTTGCCCAGCAACATGGCATATTTTGGTAGCGCTGAGGATGATGAAGATGTAGACGAGGAAGAGGATGAGGAAGAGGAAGAAGACAGTGCTTGCAACGCTTCTGTTTCTGGGCAGTCCACTCCACGCAAGAACAAAGGACCCAACAAATGCATTGCTAACGGACATGGTACATACACACTTAAAACATATAAACACAAAAGCCAGTCACATTCAGCCCATTCACATATATTCTTTTAAACTTTACCATGCATTACTTTAGAAGTCCTTTATATTGTACAATATGTGTAGTGTGTTTAGTGTGTTATTGCACTGCCAATAGCGGCAGACAGGGTGGACATTTGTTTTCCATTTAAGGACCCCAGTAAGGTGAGTTATGGCCCTGCGTCTTTCCACACCATACAGTTAATGAGCCGTGTCTATACACAGCACTCTGTCAGATTGCCTACATTTGCCGTGTTCCACCCATACACCCTGGATATTCACGTCTGACTGCGCATATATGTGTGTTTATGCTTTATGTGTATATATATTATTATTTTGCATTAAATTGTATTACACTTTTGCATATTAATAGCCCCATGCGTCACTGTGTTCCTGTTACTTCTCTGGAGATTTCAGTCCTAATTATAGTTAATGGATGAAAACAGGGCAAGCAGAAATGAGCAAAGAGTCTATGTGGAACAGAGATAAACACTCTGGAGCTCTTGCCCCATTTTTTGAGTTTGTAACCAGACCCCGCTGCACACTCAGCACAATCTGAAGTGTAGACGGACACTAATGTTCTTACATGTACTCCACACATATCTGAGGGGTTCTGGATAAACTACCGCCACACTGGGGGTTCTAGATCAAACTGGTCCTTTAGAATAAACATATGATGTAAACACATCATGGTGTATATTTAACATTTCTTATCCTTCTTACATTCTTACAAAACTGTTTAAACAGGATTTGCAATGACCCAACTCAAGTTCTGCTACTGTAAATCCGGTCTCTGTGGGTCACGGGTGCTGAAAGAAAACTGTGGGAAACCCAATAAAATTAGGAGTCATGTTGAGCATTCATACTTTATACCGAAACCAGAGTCACTTCTTATATTTCGTATGAGGCCACAAGCTAAATATGACACTTTTATGTGCGGCATTGGATAAGTTCCAAACCATTTGAATGATAAGTAGGTCCTGCTAGAAGCTACACACTGTGCGTTTCATTTAGTAGAGTGACCCAAGAAGCTTTTCAATACCTGTTTTGTTTTTATACTGCTAACATTATACTCTCTGTTTAGCTTACCGTATGTTAAGTTAATAGAGTGTCTAAACTTTATGTAACTTCTTTTGTCTGACTGCAGCGTGGGTGGTTGCCTGTGGCCTCTGAAAAAATACAAAGCTGTTGTACTTATTTTTATGTCGTATTAAATTGATCTTGCAGTCAAAACAGGAGATTAGTCTTTCTAAATAATTTCATAGCTGCGTGGTTACAGTGGCGTTTGGTGAGCTGCAATTTACAGAGTTTTGTGTTTTATGTTGGATTTATTGATGCTGCTTTGAAACCAATAAGTAGCTTTTACAATATTTGCGCTTTAAAATCTTATAACCTCTAGTGTGCTCAACAAGGCTTGTATGCAGACGCTGTTGGCTGGGTGTCTGCTTTTATAAGAGCAATAATTCAAGTCAAGTGCACAGAAATATTTAGCAGCAACCCTCGGCCCAGGTTAATTTTCCCACTTTACTACTAAATCACTTGGTTTAACTGACCTGGAAAGGAAGCAATCAGGTTAAATTAGTCAATTAAGTGCACAGATATTTAAGACACCGAATAGGACATATAACTTAAGAACAGCTGAATAAATACATGTTGTTATTTTAGGAAGCTATCAGATATAAGTTTCTTGAAATACACACGGTTAGTTTTAAATATGTCCTGATTTTTTTGGGGTGGGAAATGTTTGTCAATTATGCATAATTACACAAGTGTGCTCACTGCTATAAGAGTTTTTAACTGTTAGTTTCATGCTGTGTTCTTTGTCTTCTGTCAGTGTTTAATGGACAGATACGAGGGGCTGAGGAACATGAGAGCAGTCTGAGAGCCAGAGGAAAAGAGGGAAACCAGGGCAAGGAGAAAATCTCTACAACATTATCTAGAATCTCCACCAGACACAATTTACGGCCGAGCAGGTCTGTTCAGGATCAGAAACAACAGGTATGTTCTTAACATGGATTTAATTTTGTCAAAAATGTCATCAGCTACTAACCCGTATGTTGTTTTAAAGAGCTACAGTACATATCCTTATACAATAACATACTTCTGGTATGTTATAGTGTAATCTACACTTTCTTTATATGTCAGTGCTGTTTTTTACTGGCCCATACGCTAGAAATATTAGTTCCCTTCTAAATGACCTTTACTGTGATTAAACAATAAATCTTGGAAAACAAACAAATCACTTTAAAGAAATATTGTGTCATCTTGGAAGGAAACTTTTACAATACTAGTAAATTGTTCATTTTTACACAAGAATTTGCTGGCTAAACATGTCCTGAACTAACCCAGTTTGTCACATTTGTCTCTGTATTCTGTGTGCGTTAATTCAGTCGGTACAGAGCAGTAAGATTATGGAGACTATGTGGACTCTTTGTAAATGTTCACCTAAATTTCCTCCCCTTCTGCCAAAGCTTCCTATGGCCTTACAGAGCAGCCCACTGTTTCATTCACTGTCCCCCACCATCCTGCAGCAGGCCTATAGCAACACATGATGTCATTTCTCACCCAACCCCCCCACTCTACACGCACAGTTAAAACCAGTGCTGTGTGGCAGCATCGCATACCCTGGATTGGGTCCAGCTTTCTAAACATGAACTGTGTCGCCATTTGGTGGCCCGTTTTTATATATGTTGTGATTTCTGTCAGGAACTTTGGTTTTGGACAAATTCATGTCCTCCCATCCCCCACCCCATACAGATGGAACAGTCATAGTACATGCCCCCGGTCACGTGCACGCGCTGCCCAAATAGCGAACGAATGACTCCACTGAGCCCCCTAGTGGACGAATATGGTGTCGTGTGGAGCAAGTCCCTGTTTTAATTGATTTTTAAAAGATTGTTTAAAATTTAATGTTTTAATTTCACTGTAAAGCTAGTTGAACTATGGTTTTGGGCTGCTAAAAACACTGTAGAGCCACAATATTTAGAAACAACCTACAACTGACTTGCTTATAGTTGTCTCCATACATTAACCTTGGATATTTCGAGAATGTTTGATTAACAGTACAGACAGCAGCTTTGTGCATATTGTGTCTTTATTCAGAAATTTTTATATTAAAATGTACATCATTTAAATGACAAAACAATGAAATACAAAATACTGATTTTCTTCTTTCTGTCATTCCTCAGTCCTCCAAAATTACGTCCAGGGCCTCTACTGTCAATTCCAGAAAGACGAGAGAACTCCGAACTCTCCCGACCAAAGCTGTGAAATACCCCAAGGGCCATGTGACATACACCAAAGCCAGACTGCTCAAGGAGGCCAAACTCAGCCTGAGCACACACACACGCCAGCTCAACTCGCAGCACACACACCCTCAACACTCCAACTCAGGAAAATCCCAAACCAGCCACGCTAAGATGCAAAAACAGGTGCTACCACCAGCCACCGCTGGGAGACTGTGTGGGAGCGATGCATTCCCACCCAGACGGAATGGACTGAGACAGTCGAAAAGGCGGTTTGAGATGAGCCTGACCAGAGCAGAGGTTGAGGTAAAAAAGGTAAAAGTGCAAGTCGTCCCCTTGGCGACACGGAGTAGGAGAGCAGCTCAGGAGACACCGTTGCCCGGTAGCCATGCTAAGAGGGTGGACCTGCAAGTGTCAGGATCGCAAAGACCCAAACGGACCACTGCGGGGAAGCTCATGATCACCAAACAGATACACTGTAAAGCCACAGTTCTGGCCAAGAACAGCCCCACTACCTCAACACAAGAAGTTTTAAAACCAGCCAACCCCCCAAAAACAAACAATTCAAAACAAGTCAATCCTTCTAGTGTAACCAAGCCCCTTGAGCAAACTGAGCCTAAAAGTGCCATGGACAAAGAGAAAGGTAGGCGGGGAACGGTTGCCGAGGCAAAAGAGATAACGGAGGTTTCTGTTTTCCATCCCAGCATGCGAGAGTTTCATGACCCTTTGGTTTATATGGAGTTTGTGCGGGAACAAGCAGAACAGTTTGGGTTGTACCGGGTTGTTCCGCCAGTGGGCTGGCGTCCCGAGTGTAAGCTAAAAGAGGAAATGCGCTTCGTCTCATACGTGCAGCACGTCCACAAGCTGGGCCGGCGCTGGGGCCCGAATGTACAGCAACTGGCCTGCATCAGAAAACACTTGAGGACTCAAGGCATTAATATGGAGGAGCCTCCACTCATAGGTACAGACATACATGAAATGCGGCGGTAATGTTGCACGAATGCTGTGCATGCAAATATTTGAATTTTATGCTGCAAAAAATAATTTGCTTAATCAGTATTTTTGGTTTGTTGCAAAGTAAAAAAAACAAACTACATATTCCTAGGGATAAGATTTATTTTTATTTTATCTTTTTTTATAATATTATTTATAAATTAAAAGTGTATGAAAAATAGACTTGCATATATAGTGCAATTTAGTGACTTGCATATATAGCAAGTATAACCATGACAAGCCCAATACCTGCTTTTCAAGAAAATGTATCTTGTTTTAATGTTTAGATATTTTGACAGTAAGTGCTGTTTACTTTTTCATTTACATCTAACTGCATATTTGCTTATTGCTCATGGTCTCATTATTGCACAGCTTTGTTTTAAGTGTGCGTCTGTTGGTCATTTAGTGACCTGTCCACTGTGGATTGATTTTCCAGCCTGTGCCAGGAAGAAAAACTTCTCCTGATCTTGTCTGTCTGTCTGTCACACAGCCAGAGCTCAGATAGGCAGCTTGCGCTCATCTCTTGTTGTCTGAGTGGGAAAATCATCTCGTTGATGCCAGACAGCACTGCTTTCTTCCTGCCAAGTTTAATTCCTTCTCCAGTTTCTATGTGCCACTCAAACAGTGACCATGTTGTGCCCTACAGAGACCAGTCTGGCACTGATATGAGCTCTTTAAATACCCGTGAATAATGGAGTGTGTGTGCACACATTTAGAGACAAAAGTGAATCAAAACTGATATAGGGCCAGAATCAAAACTGATATAGGGCCAGATTAAGTACTTTCTGTACATCTTCACAAGTCTGTAAGCAATATGTGTCAGACAGACAGACTGTGTGAGTTGAGGCTACCATCATCTCTACAGTCACGCCACAAACACTCATCCAACACAAATGTGTCTTTTTTGCTTCCTGTTAGGTGGGTGTGAGTTGGACCTGGCCCGATTCTTCCAGCTTCTAAATGAAATGGGAGGCATGCAGCAGGTGACAGACTTGAAAACATGGGGCCGGCTTGCCGATCTTCTGGGCATCCCACGCTCAGCTCAAGATCGTCTAGCAAAGCTCCAGGAGGCGTACTGCCAGTACCTGCTTTCCTACGACTCCCTGTCCCCGGCCCAGAGGTCTCAGTTGGAGAAAGAAGTGTTGATGGAAAAGCAGACCATGGAGAGAAGGAACGGACCTCTGGAGGGTCAGGGAGACATACCTCAGCACGCCGCTCTGCTGCTTCCACGCTGCGAGCCCAAAAACGGGTTGGTGAACGGAGCGTTGCACAGGAGCGGAACGCGGGAACATCTCCGAGAGTTGGACCCTGTGGCGAAGAGCAGCCGGCTGAGAAGACTAGAGAAGAGAGAAGAAGGGGTATTAAGTGAACAACACAAGTGCATATACAGGGTAAAAGTATTACATTGGTTTGCATTGTTTTTGGTTTAACCCTCCTATTACTCTGTTTAAAGACCCCAGCAATTTAAACCTCCAGAATATGATTTTTAGCCAAGTTTGTGTGTAAAGTACTTTGTGTATTTGTTGACTACCTAAATAGCCATTAAATAACAAGCCAAAATGATGCCAACCATGCATTTAAAGACATTAAACATTGAATGGGGTCAAATTGACCCCAAAGATAATAGGAGGGTTAAAACTGCAACCTTGTAGTGTTTTTTTAGGCCTTTATAAACTGCCCTTAACTCTGGGTTATCTTCTTTAACCCTGAATAAAGCAATGTTACACGCTTTCCTGTTTCACACAGTTGATTTGGGTTAAGATAACCTGTTCCTAGAGGTAATTCAGAATTTGTAACAGTTTCACAAGAGATGCATTTCACATACTCGATTGTAACTGCTTGTTCTGTTTGTGTTGATGTGTTCCACAGGGAAAATCATTCTCTCTCACAACCTTCTACAGAGCAGCAAGAAATACTTTGAACATGTGCTTCAGCAAAGAGCCAGACACTGCTGAAATTGAGGTAAATATTCTTGTTAACAAGCTTTTATCACACGGATGTCTTTTGTTAGCAGAAATCAAGGATGTTTGCTTGTCCGTTTCTGTGCTACAGAAGGAGTACTGGAGATTGGTTGAGGAGAGGGAATGTCATGTTGCAGTGCATTGTGGGAGGGTTGACACAAAGACTCATGGGAGTGGATTTCCTGTGGGCAAGTCTGAGCCATTTTCAAAGTAAGGGCAAAAACTGAGGATTTCCAAATTGCTAACAAAGCTAGCACTGCGCAATAAGGTTCTATCATTCACATTAATTAATGCATTAGATATAATAAGAAATCAAACAATTTTTTTTACTGCATTTATTTACATTTTTTAAATGATCTTTTATAAATAAACTACTGCAACGTTGTTCATTTAAATTCGTTGTTAGTGCATTAACTAATATTAACAAATGAATATTAATGTTACAAAATAAGAACATATGCAGATCTAAACATTTACCAACGCTGTTAACAGTAATAATGACTGTAACATTAACCAATGCTAACATGTACAACATTATTGTTACCTTGCCCAAAAACAAACAAACTAACCTCTATATTCCATGCTTTAGCTTGTGGTTTATTTAACTTTCACATGCGTACCTCTAATCTGTTTGTTTTACACTGAAGGCATGGATGGAATCTTACTGTCCTTTCCAATAACTCAGGATCCATCTTGCGTCATCTTGGTGCTGTGCCAGGTAACTTCTCTCTCTAAACCGTAATACATACAATAACTCCTATATGATCATGCTTAACATGTGTTGGTTTCTACAGGTGTGACCATTCCCTGGCTGAACATAGGCATGGTTTTTTCTACCTCATGCTGGTGTCGGGACCAAAACAGCCTTCCGTATATAGATTACCTACACACTGGTGCTGACTGCATTTGGTAATAGTTTATTAAGTGTGTGATATTAACAAAAGACATTTTCTTGGGATATCACGGCTTGTTCGTGATGCATGAATTGTCAATCAAACCAAAAAAGCATTTAGCGTTTCTGAGTAAATTTGTCTCTTTCCTCAAGGTACTGTATCCCAGCTGAAGAGACGTCAAAACTTGACAAAATAGTCCACACACTGCTGCAGGCTAATGGGACACCAGGCCTGGAGATGCTTGAGAGGAACATTATGGTAAAATAGGGATGTTGGCTTTACTTCAAGTCAATCAATAAACTGCAAAATGAGAAGATAAAAGCAAACTTAAAGTAGGCAGCGGTTTCGCACAGATCCATAAATGATGTGTACTTAAAAGATTGCTGTGTACTTTGTTGTGGACTTACTCTGAGTGTTACTCTGTCAACACAGATTTCTCCAGAGGTTCTCCGTGGAAAGGGGGTGAAAGTGTACCGGACAGTGCAACAGAGCGGTCAGTTCATGGTATGTTTCCCAGGGACCTTTGTGTCTAAGGTGTGTTGTGGCTACAGTGTCTCTGAGACTGTACACTTCGCCACCCCTCAGTGGATGAAACTGGGCTACGAGGCAGCTAAGGTGAGACTTGATGCAGGGATGGACAGTCAGCTGGAACCTGGCTTGGTTTAGCTCCAGCTGAGTTGTGGTTTTGGAGGTGGGGTTTCTCCCGTTTCATGCTTGACCGTGACTGTTCCACTGACTGTCATGCTTGTGTATCGTATTTGCCTCGCAGGATCTTAAAAGGCGTCGCATTGAGGAGCCGTTCTCCACAGAGAAACTGATCTACCAGATCGCAACATCTGAGCGGGATAGCAAACAGCTCCAGAATGCAGTCTCCTTTCTCATCAAAGACCTCAGGTGGGTTTCACTGTTAGTTTGAAACACTTTTATAGAGATTGTTTTGGTTAGTTTTTTTTGGTTTAAACTTTTGATTTGATTCTTCAAGGGATTCAGGTACATGAAAGTACTGTTTGCCCTCATAGAATTCCAAACATCTCCTAGCTTTAAATCAAAGCTAAACTCAGAGATGTTGGATTTAATTCATATCTCATTCCGATCCTTACTAAATGTTTTCGTTAGAGAAACATACAGAAAAAATACTTCCAGATGGCTCTGGAAAATTGTTGCTTTCTACCGCTTGCTGATTGAGAAACACCCCATAAATCTTGAATAAGATTATTGGTGCATATTTTTCAGGGATGCAGAGATAAGCCAGCGCGGGGATCTGTTTCAGGCCGGGCTGCGTCTGTCTGCACGCTACGGCACACACTGCGAGTCTCACGCAGACAAGAAGAAGCAGCAACGCTCCAGATTTACAGAAGACACGGCTGACCGGCGCTGCCAAGTGTGTCAGCATCTGTGTTACCTCTCCATGGTAAATTTGAGATAATTCCCATGAGCTGCTTTATGTTCTGCATTTTAGTTTAAATGCCGGACAGGCACAGAATAGTTGAATGGTTTCCTAATTTATGGAGCCAGACGGAGACATCTGCTCATGCACACATCACCAATAACATCACATTAATGTCTCGGTTATTTCTTGGGATTAAACAGAGAGCATATTTTTTCCTAAGTGTGCTGCTTCTCAGTTTTGTCTTCTAAGAAACAGACCCCTCTCATTTGTCTCCTTCAGAGTTATAGGAAAGATTGTTCTCACATTATGCCCACATTTGTCTGCAAGAAGTCACAAAATTGAAAATGAACACACATTATTTATTGAATTCTTTTGAATCAAATAATTGAGAACTCCAAAATGTCTGCTGAGCCATGATAAAGTACCAAAATGTGGATATGCTGTATGTTGCTATAATAAATGTTCACTGTTTACCCACATGTGCATTGACAGGTTGTACATGAGAGCGATAACGTGGTTTTCTGTCTGGAATGTGCTCTCCGATACATCCAGAAACGAAGGTCCCCTCGTGGCCTCAAAATGATGTTTCGTTACACTGAGGTAAAGTAACTTCCTGTTTACAGCAGGGGTGACCAGAGTCTCCAGTCTCATCTGAAATGTGTAACTACAACTCATCCAATCATTCTCATGTAACAGGCGCAAATCAACAGTCTGGCAAACCGTGTGTGTGGCAAGGCATTAAAAAAGAGTGGAGAGAAACCGAAAGCTGTTGGCAGGACACCAGCAAAACAAAGTCCCAGAAACAAGAGCTCCGCCCGCCTCGCCCTCTCCTGCTCCGCCCGCAGCGCCCGCTCATAACCAGACCCTCGGCAACATTCCTCTTCCAACATTACTTATGTACGGCCATAGTGTTCCCTATTATATCAGGTGTTCCTAATACTTGTGTACAAACCTCTTTAATAATCTTTGTACCTAGTGTATAGTGTCAATACAACAGGCTATTATATTGCACTTTTGTATTACAGATACATATAGTTACTGGCCGGTTAGTTTTAATATATTGAATGTATGGAGGGAGAAAGGTTACATCGGGTTTCACAAAAGCCAGGAAACAATAAATACAACTGCTTAGGGCACCTGAGATAAGACTGTTGGGCCTCATCTGACAAGCACGAAATCTTTTGCACTAGTGTTGATTTTTAGATGAGTATTTTTGGGTTGTTTTAGCATTAAATTGAGTATAGAAATGAGTATACATAGATATAAATATATCCTATTCTATTCCTTTCATTTGTGTTTAACTGGTGCTATAGCGATTCTTATCATCATGACCCTTACAGCCCGTGTTTCTCTTGGGCTCATCTGTATGAAGTCTTAACACACTATTAGAAGAACAAAAATAATTACAGCCCTAGTCAACAGGTTGTTTCCTGGCTTCTAATATAAAGTGTATCGCTTTTAACACTACATAAGATGATCAAATGGTATGAAAGAGCCTGTGCTGTCATTTCTGTCAGCTGTAAAATCGAAGGTTCAGACTTTTCACCCGGAGATCTGAAGGCTTTGTGGAACTCTGGTTTTAAAAAGCACACGTTGAGGCCTTTTATTAAATCTTTGGAGTACAAATAGCTACAGGAAGTGTGATGCAGAAGACAATTTGTACTTGCATTTTCAAAGTTTTATAATCACAGAAAAAAATGAAATGCACTTTTCCCTTAAAACTGCTGTTTTAATATTTATAATTGGTTGCCAGTGTTCCTGAAATTACTCCATCTGTATTGCCATGAATTAAATCAAGTTTTCTGTTGTTAACTTTTTTGAATATTATTGCAAAATACCAATAGCTAACTAAATAAAATAGCCCCCAAATGCTTCTATGCCAGTAAATGTTAAAGTTGAGCCTTTGAGTTCGGGTCTATAGGGGTTCGGATAAGATCAAGATGAGGAAAAGCCTTACTTCTATATTGGTTTCTTCATCAATATAAATTAGATGTTAACAGGGTTGCTACAAAAGCATACAAAAAAGTGCTGCTTAAATCACTCAAGTATGTCATAGTGGTGATCCCTAGTTTTTTAGCTTTACTTTTTATATCAAAAAGGAAAAATCTTTCACCTAAAAGTGAAACTACGTAGTAGGACTAGCTACCCACTGCACTGACTGTCTCAGAGTCTTGTAATCAAATGGTAGTTGTTGCCCCTTTCCAAATGACTGACTTGTATTTAAGGTTAAAAATGAACCGTGTTTTCAAAAACGTGCTTGTATACTTTATATGGCCTTAAACTGTATTTTGTTTGTTTGTTATCCCTTTCACCCTGTTTTATAGAGTAAACCTCCTGCTGTTTATTTATATGCACTGTTAACTCAGTACTCCAAACCAGTGGAGATTGTTTGGTTACTTGTGGGTTTTTTTATTTTTAAGGTTTGTATATTTGTTTTAATAAATCACTTGTCGAAGCTTCCAAAAATGTGCTGGCTTCAATTTCTTGTCTTTTAGTCATCAATCCTGTCAGATGTTAAATGAATATATTTTTTAACAATTAACCCTTGTGTTATCTTAAGGGTCAAAAATAACTCGTGACCATTTTTAAACCTAGACATTTATCAATGAGTTTATCAATGATGAGGTTGTTTCTTCAAGCAAAATAGATTTAAGGATTAAAATTAAACTTAAATTTTTTTAAATATATATATATAAACTTATTTCAGAGGTTTAGTGAAGGCGGTTACCAGTGCAAGTTACCATGATGCAAAGTCTTTAAAATTGTGTAAATCACAGATGGTCAAAATATAAACGCTTTTTAGCTATAAATAGTCTATAAAATATTTCACAATGCTGTGTGAAATCTTTGTCATGAGGTATTTCCACTAGACCACTAAAATATGGTTTTAAATATTAGCCTTGGTTTTATTTCCAATTAATAATTTATTTCAGGGTATTTGTTCCAAATCTCATATGCAAAATTGAACAGTGCATTACAAACTCATGCAACATGTATAAGTTACATTAGCAGGAACACTGTAAAATGTTTTATTACCTCAGTTATATTTCTGATGCAGCAGAATACAAAGTGCTGTATCATACATACATTATACTGCTTTTGTGGGAAAGAATGAAACAAAAATCACAGTGCTACCAGTCTGAAAGGGCTGCTCACTAGGTAGAACATGAACAGCTTCTAAAAGGCTCCAAAATTTTCAAGTGCCTCACGATGAAGAAACTTTCACGTTTGGGCTAATCTTCAGTCTCTGTTACTCCAGCAACTGCTCCTCCTGTCTGGACCTGATATAAACAGGGTTTCATCTTAAACCAACTTTAAACTGAGTGTAGTTCTCCTGCATGGCCACTAGGGGGCCTGCGTGTCACTGTCATCTGAGCTCTTAGGTGGCTCCTCTGTTTCCGGGAGGCTCATGAGGGCCGTGTCAGCATGGACCTCCTCCTCATCTGACTGGACCAGTAGGGAGTCTCCAGCGCCGCTCTCCTCGCTGACATCTTCCTCATCCGGGCCCTCGGTGACGCCGCTGCCGCTGTCGGTGCAGGAGGAGATGGAGGAGGCCGTCTGTCGTAGCTCTGTCTGTGAGGGCACCTTCAGGCTGATCTCTGATGGAGATGAGCCAGTTTCCAAAGCTGGGCCACCTGCTGAAGGTTAAAATGTGTCACACCACCTATTTCAGAATATTAATTAGCACGTCCAGTTCAGCAATAATCCTAAATTCCTACATGCGGTGAGAGACAGAGCGAGTCTAATGTGCTCGACTTAAACACATTTCAATACTTAGAGTCCATCTAAAACTGCATCTTTCTCGTGGACTTATTTTTATCATGTTTTTTTTTAACCCAGTCTTCAGAATTTTTCAGAATGGACTTTGGTAAAACATGTTGAAAATGCATAACAATTATAGCAATAGTGGTTGCTATAGCAATGCTGTAGGCGTTGCCACAATGTCAAGTGATTTTTATTTATGGAAAACTGGAAATTTGTTTTTCTATTTTAGTGTTTTCCCATGAGGTGAACAAAACATTAAGGAGTGAAAGGGACATGGAGGAGTGTTAAGGAGTATACCTAGACACTAATGTGCTTCCTTCATCATGTGATATATATATGTGCGAGAGAAAGAGGGATTTTATTTATCTACAAACAATCTAATTTGGTTTTGTAGTGTGAACAGTCAGAAACAGAGTGAGAAAACAGGTTTCAGTAAATGCATGATTTGATGGCCAACCCGTGTCAGGAGACAGAGCGCCGCTTTCTTCTCCAGCAGAGCTGAGGAACACGTCGAGAGCTTCATGGTCGGACACGTCTGTCAGATCCATTTGTTCCAGCAGGTCAACATTCACCTCCATGGAGGACATGCTGCCTATTGGATCTACCCCACAGAAGAAAACAATTACTCATTGGTCACATGACCAACACCATATAAGCTGACCACTGATGACATCACAGTACAAGTTCAGGAACATCTAGTATTGTACAAATAACACATGAGAACTCCCTGATATAGCCAAACACATGAACTGAACAGGTAAAGACAGACAGGATGCTGGTAAAAAGGAGGGTGCGGGGAAGGCGTACCTCACACATCAGGACAGCATTAAAACACAGCAGAGGAAGAAGCTCATCAGTTTAGCATCAACATTCCTGCATTAGCTCTTTAACCTCCATTTAACAGAGCAACTGTGTGTTTAAATATTAATGAAGGGCAGGGCACAGCCTTTAGGGGGAGATCATATAGAATACATACTGTACATACAAAACTATTCCCTACCATAAAATTATAAGGTCCTATCTGACATTTTTCATATTGACATATTATTACTGTAATATAACTTATTGACACTAGTAAAGGTGTTTAATTTATTTTTTTAAATACATTTTGGGTGTTTATTGTAATAAATAAGTTCTATCAGTTTAGGTATATAAAATGCAAACATTTAAACCTCAAAACTGGTGAAAACGCAGATAGAACCTTATAATTCTAAGATAGCGTTTTATTGTTACTTGTAATTGTAATTTTAAAGTTACTACTCAATTAAAAACATCACATTTAGACATGGTAATTGTTTGTAATTGTTTTATCACTAACTGTCTGGTTATCGCTAAATGTTATGAGGAAGAGGACTACAGAGTCAAGGAGAATACAGAGTCGAATTTACGAGGAGAGGTGTGTGAGGAGTTGAAAGAGTTAAAGGGAGTAACTGACCTCTGCGGTCGGTGATCTGCAGGTATCCTGTGGAGAGGTACTGCTCCATGTCCTGCTGAAATGCCTCCTCAAAGTACTTCTGCCGCTCCTTCAGCTTGACCTGCTGCGCATGCTCCATCTCCAACACCTTCTGGGCATGTTCTGCATCCAGCTCCGCTAAAAGACACATAAATCAGCAAGCGGGTTAAACATGATAGAGATTAGCTTGGGCGAGAGAGAGAGAGAGAGAGAGAGAGAGAGAGAGAGAGAGAGAGAAAATGGAGGGTCAAAATAAACAGGAAGTGAATGAGGGTTCTGAGTTCAAATATCTAACCAATGCAAACTGCTTAAAAATATTTGAACTTCAGTAAATATCTGCAAAATGAATCAATTCTATGACATTAGGTCACAAATAAATCAACTCAAATCAATCAAGCTGATTAATTTATGCAAGTTAAATTATGCAATATTTTGGATACACATGGTTTTAGTGTCTCAGTACTGTATGCCACATTTCCAAAATCTTCACCCAGTCAGAAACCTGAACAAGACCAGAACTTTGAGATCATCAACATATCTTTAGTTTACATGGAGATAACTGAAGCCTGTTAGCTTACCAATCAGTGTGAGGTTGCCTGTTCCTCTTGCGATAGAAAATGCTGCTTGTGTGTGTGCAGATGTGTGTGTGCGCAGATTTGTGTGATTAGTATAAAGTGCGTAAAGAAACTCTTTATCTCTCACAGGAAATGCAAACTCTTCTCTGTACAGCAGGAAGTCTGTTTTTAGAATGTCACTGACTGCGTGTCAAGGCACATGCTGTATGCGTAAAAATTGCGGTTTTCCTGTCAGGGAAAGTAGGGTGTGATATTCTAGATCAAATTTTCTGAATTGAAACGTTACCTGAATTTAGTCCTTCCAACATATTTATGCAAAATACTTTCTTTGAAAATCATATTCACAGTATTACACCAACGTTACTAACTGGCACTGCCGCTGCAAAACACTTTATTTTAAATACAAGTGCGGTGTACAGTTGTGTAATATTATCCTCCTGTGTATGAGGAAAAGCTGAGTGAGCAAAGAGTTTATTGTGCTGTTATTAGGACGCCCTCGTAACCACAGTCCTGTCACAGACAGACAGAAGGCTAAGCAATATTAAATAAATATGCTTACATTCAGTACAGAACACACGCTATGACAAATTTCAGCACAATATTAGCCTAACAAAAGAGCTGACCTTTGAAAATCAAGCCATTTTCATGACTTTAGCGCTGTTCTGGTGTTTAGCATGCTGCTGTAATAGTTACCTACAATCTCTCCTGCTCGTCTAATCAATATATCACAGCAGGATCACTGTTATCACTACAATCACTGCTGTTATTGTTCACTACATTAACAATGAGCTGTTCAGAGTCGAAAAAGAAAATACTCTCTAATTTTAGGATTAAATGTTATTATAATGTTGGCAGGCAGGAAGTTAACAATTATCCATAACATATATTCATCCATATGTAACAAATATCCATAACATATATTTATCCATATATGAATATATAATAATTTTACATATAGAAATATCTAAAGAAACAGCTTCAGAACAGCTGCATGTCACACTGAAGATCACTGGAAATTTTATATCCACCAGAAATTACTATAAAATATTATTTCAACAAGAATATTTGACATCTTGACATCTTAACATCTTATCTGATAGATAATTTAAACATTCATATCTCATATCACAGTGTAAATGGAATTGACTCAAGATGACACACAAAAGTGGGGTACAATCAGGTTGCAGACATCTGCAGAAGTTCCCATTGCAGCAGGATTAATGTATTTTCCCTGTTTACACTAAATTCCCTGTCACTTTGTTCACATCAAAAAAACAAAGAATGTGCCTGCAAAAGTATGTCACTGACTATCAGCTGTGTTCATTTATGGTTGAATGTACACATACTGGGCCACAGCATCACTTAAACCATTAATGTGGAGCAGAAGGTGGCTTAGCTTTCATTACATCTGCATTAATGTGACATGTAATGATAAAATGATGCGACGACAAGAGCTTCAGAATGTTTCTCACAATCTTCAGAGGAAATGAAAACACGTAAGAAACGTACAGAGAACCTCAACTAACTCTCTGCAACATAGTTGCTTCCATAAACCACTATAAAGAGTGAAAATATGAAATATACATACACATACAACTGGCTGAGCATTGCGCTAGCAACACCAAGGTTGTGGGTTGGATCCCACCAAACACAAACACTGATAAAAATGTATGCCTTTAATTCGTGTGCCAGACGCTTTCATCCAACGCGACAATGAATTCATGTAAATATTAATGATGATCTTTTGAATGAAGATTCTGTTTAAAGAATCCAGCATATATTCCTGTGGTGGGAAAAGCCTTGAAGCTGATCTTGAAGCATCTGGGAACTGGATGATAATGCAAGTTCAGTTCCAGGGCCAGACAGGTTAATGACTCATTCTAATGAGTTGACCTGCCTCCACACAGCATCACAGCAAAAGCAACAGGAAACTGACAGGCCATTCGACACATGGACGATTCAGAATCAGTCAAAGGGCTTTAAAGTAACGTTATTTTGAAAATGTGTATGTGAAATCTGGCCATCTGCAGTTTCAGCTTTTCTGCTGCAACAGTGATTAGCTAAGCTAATGACACATTCAAAATATAAGGCCTCAGTAAGACATATTCTGGTGTTTTGATGCAGAATTTTGAACTAACATTTATTTACCTCAGTATTGCTGATAATGGCAGTTCTGAGATTTGAGATGCATATAATACATACGAATATTATTAGTATTATTAACCAATAAAAGATAGACTATAAGAACATAACTGAGTATAATAACAATTCTACACTTTATTGAAGGTGTTTATGTTACATTTTTGCATAATTTCAAGTAATATTAATTAACTTCATAGCTTTAATAACTGCCAAATTATGCACCGTTTTTGTTACAACTAATGTGTAACGTAATAGGTGTTATGTAACGGTAATATGTGTAACACAGCCACTGTAAAATGAAAAGTAAGCAAAGACAGACATTCATCTCAGTGATGATTATTTAACAGGTTGCTGTAGACAGTAAGCAGCATTTTACAGTGAACAGTCCAGCATGAGTCCCGGTTACAAGAACCACAGGCACGCTAATCTGTGCTAAAACTGCATTATCAAAACCTGCCAAACGCAAAGATGACAAATAATGACTGCAAAGCACCAATCCATAATTTTCAGAAGTCTGACAAATTATACAGAACTTTAATACAACGTCGTCTCATCAAAACCATTAACACAAAATAGTGAATCTAATAAAAGAGTGCCAAGAAACCTACAGGAATCTCTCCCGCTGCGGTCCAAAATTCCTGACGTGGACATTTTGTGTCTCTGTGCAGAGTGTGGAGCAGAAATCAGGGTTGGTAAAGCCAGAGACTGCGGTGAAAGTGAGGCTGGAGAAAGATTAAACAAACACCATATTCTGCTGTCCTTCTATTTCAGAAGCATCTTCTCTATGGCCGGTATCTGATGCATTGCCTGCTGAGGGACTCAGAGCTACGGATGCAGCTGGAGTGAGGAGATGCAAGCATGCAGGGAACGTACCATTACGTGCCTGATATAGGGGTGAGGGTCTGTTTAAAGAACAGCAACTGTTGGAATTGGAGTTCTGTGTGAAATATGTGCCGTGTAGCTTTGCGATTAGAGACTAATAAGCTTACCTCGTACCTTATACTTTAATGACAATGACACTTTAAATGTAACACACAAAAAATAAGCAACATCATATTAGTGTGATTAATCATTTGACAATCCTTAGTCTATTACCTTTACATTTAATGGGAATTTGGGGGACATTTGCCTGTTAAGCAAAACACAAAGCATTTTTATTCAAGGCTAAGTGCATCCTAAGTTCTCTCCACCTGAGTGTTTCCTGATAATCAAACCAGTGATCTTGCGTTGCGAGCATCGCATTCTAATGGAACAGAAGCTACAAAGCTACATTAGCAGAGTATGGTATATCACAAAACCACACTACTCCATCACAGCTCCCCTGCTGACAGACTGGTAAAATAAATAAGTCATTAAATACAGAAATAGTTGTTTTAAAACCTAAATAAATAAATAAATAAATGAGTCTAAGGTGTGAAGTTTTGAAACAAAGCAGAAGCCAAGCCCAAGAAACAAGTTCTAAACAGTTTCTGCTGCTTTTGTCATAACAATGACACTTGTAAGATGCAAAATGAATGTTAAAAATCCCTTGTCATCTGTCAATTAATCCACAGAGCTGACAGCTGACAAACAATATTTACTCTTTTGACAATTACAACAATACAATCTCAGACTCAAGAAAACTAGCTTCAGGTAAAACTGCGAGTCTCAGATTTTCTCTAAATAGCTTAGAAATGTGAACAGCGATACACAAGAGCCTGAAGGCACGATGCGTTTCATTCGCCAGCTATAAAGAATGACAGGATGTCTTCTATGATGTCATGCAATAACAAAAAACTGCGTCTTTTGTTTGTCAATGTAAGAAGGAAGAATTTTAGGTGATACATTAAGAAGCTGTGATGATGAAACTAAACATGATTTTCACCAACCGTAGACAGGAACAGATGGAACAGAACCCCTCAGAGGTCAGTGTGAAACCATGACACCAAATAGAGACAACAGAGTACACTTACTAAAGCAACATTAAGCCCTCTGTGAGGTTAATTATTGTTGACTGGATAATTACTGAACAGTTTTTGTTATTGTTGAGCACTAAATTGGGTTGATAAGGTAATTAAAAGAATAAAAGGAATATACACCAGGAGTTGCACTATAAAGTACAGTACATCCCTCTCAAAAACCTCACTGAAATTTACTGAGGACGCTTGCATTAAATATAGGATTAAATACAATACTGTGTAAAGGTCTTATACACACTAGATGGTCTAAAATGTAAAGGCAAGTAAATAGTGACAATATTTGGGTTGTTTTTAACTATTCGTTTAAACAGGGTAAGAGCATATTTGGTAGATGGTAGTGCAGTTATGGTTTTTGCAAGTTGATTTTAAGTGCTTACCTTTGAAAGCCTCAAGCTCTTTCCTGAAAAGAAAATAAACGTCAGTCAATGAAAACGCACAGCACAAGAATTCACCAGATGTCAAATTAAGTCTGCTCTGTTTAAAACAGGCACACGCTCCCCAGACAGAACCTGCTTCTTTTCATTTTCATTTCATTCTTTTTATGGCACTGGCAACCTTTGCATCTGCATGTTTGTACTAATGAATACCCACATGCAGAAGACCAATGAGAACACAAATTAATATGAAATGCAAGGCACATTACATGTCCTATACAAAGTTCTCAATGATTATTAGCAAATTAGCAAGTGCTCAATGGAAAATGCTTGCAATGTTTCTGATCTTTATTACCATGATAGCCATGAATTACAAGCTCTGATAACAAGTGCAAAGAAACGCTTTTGTTCTAACCTTTTCTTCTTCTTGTAGTTCTCCAGCTGTAGCATCTGAAAGTGCTTGAAGCGCTGGTGCTCACACTGAGCGCACAAATCCTCCAGATAGACCAGGCGACCCTCCATCTCTTCAAAGTCGGCCTCTAGCTGAGCTGCACACATGTGAAAAAACTATTAAACTCATTTACTAAAGATTTCCAACCATTGTAGAACCCTGGATCTATTCGGTACTAACAAGTGAACTCAACGATTCTCATGTAGGATGGAAATGGTACAGCTTTATTCTTATAGAAACAAAAAGTTTTTCAGTGATGCATGTAGTAATACCAATATATCACAACTATGAAATGAGCACAAATGGCAACAGTGTATTAATTGTAAGTTACACAGAGGCAGGACCTGATGTACAGTAGCTATATAACACCACCAAGTGGCAACACTTGAAAGTACAGATAATATTAACTCATGAAAATGTTTAGATCTGTCTTATCTTTATCTTAACTGACCATCACAACACAAAAAAATAATGACGGTGTTCCTAAAATCAAAACCACTTTTGATTGTACATAATTATACATGTAACCAGACTTCATTTAGCTACTGTATAGTCAGCCTACATAATTCAGTTTGTAAGTCTAAATGTGAACGCATGAAGCCAATTGGTGTGACATCAAAACATGGAAAATAGCAAGTGACATCAGCAGATGGAGCTCCACAGGAGCCAATCTCAGCAGTGCCAGGAATCACAGTAACACACAGAGCGTGAAGCTATGAGCTCAGACAGATGCTCCACAAAGGCAGTCAAGGTGATCTCAGCTCCCTAATGCCACAGGTAAAGATTTATTTAGGTCACATGTAATCTACTTTAAACATTAAACCATAATATAAAGGTCTCATAAAGGTAGTTGAAATGAATTTTGATGAAATGCCAACAATGAGATGAAGTGCTAATGTTTATCTCCATCTATGATTAAAATCATATTTTTTAAGTTTGTAAAGAGGGATAGTGTCTGTTTCAGAATGGTTTACCTCTCTTACAGCACTTAACAATATAAAACTCAAATAAAGTTATTTAGTGAGTCTCTTAGTGACTGACACAAAGAACATAAATGTAAATTAACTTCATACTTTGGATTAAGATTTTTAATGTTACATTAATAATCATTTAACAGATAAAATAATAGTAGAACAGAATAATAAATTGAACAGATATAAATAGATATAAAATAGATATAAACAGATATAAATAATAATAAATAGAATAGTAAACACCTAAAGTATTTTGATTTATCATTGATTAATGACAAATCTCTTGCCTGTGATGACTGCGATGTCATCATTATAAGACTGTGATGTCTTACCCATGTTTGAGGTGATTGTCTCTAGGTCAGAGAGGAAAGCAGGAATCTGCTGCAGTTGTTCCTGCAGCTCCAGCACGGCTCCTTGTCTTTTTTCCCAGTGTGCACACAACATCACCACGTCCCCATCCACAGTCTAACAGTGACAGACACAGTGAGTTATCCTGACAGCAGGAACAGAACCACACACTGAGACACAGAGCGTGAACTAACCTCTCCAGCCTTTGCGCATTCTTTAGCTTGTTTATGAAGAGTGACCCAGGCATCTTCATATCTAGTGAGGAACAGCACATGCTAATTATAATCCAGTTATAAACACATTCGTCATAAACAACACATACTTGTTAAATACAGTTTCACTAATTTTAGATGCCAGTTCATTCTCATGTTCATGCTATGTGATGGACTGACAGAATCACAGAACTGACAGGTACGATTTTGTCATGCATTAAATTGCAAATAACGTACCGACTGAGAATCTCCACTCCAGCATAATATTGAGGAACATGTTCATCTTTCCTAGACAAATGTGACATAAACGCAACCTCAATATGTTGTATTGTTTTGGACAGCATTATAAAGTTCTTTTTAATGTTTACCTTTGTTTCTTCTTTACTTTAGCATCCTTGGATTTGTCACTCAGTATCTTAATTCTGAAAAGATATGAAAATAAGCAATGTTTTGTTGGAGAAGCATACATCATTTTAATGGTACAGTATATGTCGAGTTCTGTTTAACTAAAAACACTCACAGGGGTTGTATAGTGCAATTTTGTGAGATGCCCTACATAGGCAGCATTACACATAATGCTATCAAGGCAGGATGCTCGATTTTGACACACAGCCAAGGTTGCAGCCCCCTCGCCCATCACATGACAGCCAGCAGCAAGTTATTATGGTCTTATAGTGTATTTTAGAAAGCAGCTAGCATTACGCTACACAGCACTAAGGATGTTTGGCATTTCCCACAAAATGCACAATAATAAATGGACCCTAATATGTTTTTCCCAACAGTCTTTGTTTTGTCAATATCGAACATCAACACAAAATAAACCCGTTGCTTTGAGTAAGAAGGTTAGCCGGCTAATTGGCTAGCATTCACTCCTCGACTTGTGAATAAGCCAAAGCAAAAGTTGTGTCATGTGCAACATTTGATGCTCTGGTGCTAAACTACATTACAATTTGCCATCTTAACATTTTGTTTACATGCCGGAGATGACGAAAATAGCCAGAAAATCAATACATACCCTGACGTGAAATCCTGCTGTACCGTTTGCAGTTTCTCTCTGAAATTCTCAAACATGTCCTTGTTTTAATTCATCCCCACAGGCTGAATGGGTGACATTTACAATACCGTGTTGTCAACGTGTGCTTACAAGCTTTCGGTCATCACTACGAGCACAACGTCCTGCTGTCCCGTTGTAGGGTGTCTTGTGATGGGATGTGCTCCGTTGGACACTGTTAGGCTTGTTGGTATTTATTCAGCCTACAGTTTTAACACCTGAATAATCGACAGTTTATTTGAGTCCCCAAATATTAAAACGTGTGATTCGTCCTCGATCGCCTTGACCTGTCAGGTTATTGTGCTAATGTGATTCCTTCCCGTACTAGTTAAACCACACACACCCCTATCTGAAAGTGAAAGTGACTGTACGTCTGTGTTGTTCCGCAATTCGTAGCTATGAAGTCCGAGTCATTCAAACGAATCGGTTCGTCGAATGATTCATTTTAAATCAACGATTCTATCGTAAGTCTTCGTTCAGTTGCGTTCCTAGAAATCCGTACTAGGTATGTTCCCTGTAATTTTATACATTCATATTGTCGATGCTTATATTTTGTTTATTTTGTATGATTCCGTGTCGTCAGCTTCACAATTTTATGGTTTAACAAAGTTCATACAGTCGAGTCAAACTAATTTGACCGAATCACAAATAAAGAATCGGTTCAACAGAACAATTGGTTCACGAATCAGTATAACGGGAGGCGGATCCTAGACTAGGACTACGGCTTCATAAACCTCCTCTCGCTTATTTTCCAATGGGGAAAAAGACAGCGGAGTTGTGCCGAGAGCAACAGGTCCTTCTCTCCGCTATCCTGGACAGATTGTAAAACAATAACTGCATTCATCATGTTATGCCACGTTACTCGTCCGGACTCTGTGGTTCTGGAAGTGGAGGTGGATCCAAAAGCAAACGGAGAAGAGGTACAAAATAAGGTAATAAAACGGATTCATAAACTCGTTTTCGAAAGTTCTTTCACTGTTTCTTCATCGTTGCATTTGGCGTTTTACCTGTCAAAATAATTGACTGTCATACCAATAAACATTAGTTAGTGTGCAGACGTTAGTCCTAGTGTATTATTTACAGTTTATACAAGATTATATTAGCTTCTTTGTAACCATTAAAATAGCAAAAAACAAAACTGCGCACATTTTCTACAATTATATACATACAACTTTTCAATGTTTCTTTTGTACATATATTCATGTGCCCAAAAGTATGTAAGGTGATTTTATGTTCTCACACTACATGGCCACTTGACTTGGACGTTCCTCTTATGTAACTGCACGTCTTGTCTATTCGGACGAGATCACGCAAGCATCGGAAACATGTTATGAAATGATGCTTTTAATGTGTTTGTTTATATTTCAAAGATATGTCAGAAGATGGGGATAATAGAAGTGGATTATTTTGGACTCCAGTTCACCGGTACAAAGGGAGAGACGTTGTGGCTAAATCTCAGAAACAGGATATCTCAACAAGTAGACAGTCTGTCTCCCTGCAAACTGAGATTGCGAGTGAAGTTCTTTGTTGAGCCGCATCTAATTCTGCAAGAACAAACAAGGTAAAAGTTTCAGTGAATGCTGCATTTTGTATAAAGCAAAATTGTGAAACATGCTACATAAATAAACATATTATTTCTATGGATCTGAATTTATAACACTCCATGCATAAACATGATAATGAAAACTTAATATTTTCTATGATAGAAAAAACAGGCTCAGTGTCGGCAGAGTTGTGAAAGTTGTACTTTTTTGCTTACTCTGGAGAACATGAAGCACGTGGATGATTGCTCTGTTTTTCCATTTGTTTTCTCCCAAGCGCAAACAGGAAGTAGCAGCTGTGTTGTTTTGTGTACCTCTCACCCACATCTCCATGCATCTTTCATATAATGCCTCTCATCTGATCCTGCGGCAGGGAGTCTGTGCTGGTACATGTTTGTTCTTGAACTGGGGCACTATTAAATAAGGAGTGCCTCTTGTATAGTCGTATAATGAGGCAAAAATTCTTCTCTGCAGTCAATTGGAAGGTCATGTATGTTTAAGTGTTCATGCTGTATACAAGTGTATTGTGTCTTTATGCATGTCAGGATGAGTCCTATTTAGTCTCCAAAGGCACAGAAAAGTAACTTTTGTTCCAGTGTTAGTCTAGAGGACTAGGTTTGAAGGATGGGGGTGGGAGGTGTCAATCTGTTTATGCCTGGCTCTTTCTGAGTTGAAACATTGTAATGTGACTCTGCTTCCAACATAATGTTATACAATGGTGGAACAAGACCCAGACCCCTGCTTTCAGCTTTTGTTATTCTTTTTTAAAGGAATTCTTTACAAATCGTATTGAATCATGTGAACAAACGGTCATTGTGGAGGCTGCTTCAATGTGTAACATAAATACTTCCTGTCTTTTATGAAATAGGCTAATTGCTGTAACTTATGATTCAACAATTATGTACATAAGTTTGCCCTTTAGCAGTAGGTTTGAGCTACATTTTTGTGATTTCTTCCTTGTACAGGTGATTTATGTTTAGGTATTGAGACAGATATGTGCCAGATGTCACAAGACTGCTTCTGTTGCAGAAGTTCAGTGGGTTTATTTCACAGAGTAAACTTGGCTTTAAGCCAGCATCATTTTTGAAGATACTGTAGATCTGCAGGCTGCAGTAGTGATCTGTAGTGCTTGAGTAAAAATTGAGACTTTTCTTATTACTGTACAGTGTGATTAAAAAACAGAAGCTTGTTGTTAAGTTATTGTTACTGCATCACAATATCTGTGTGTTTTATTTGTATTTTCCTTGTTTGCTAGTTTTCTGTTATTGACTCACACAGGCAACATTCTAAATTTAGCTTGTACTGATGATACAGCACATTTCAGCTTAAGTTTCGTTTAAAAACACACATTTTCAGCCATTTGTTTCATTCTTGTTGTTGCCCACAGGTCACTTTGTGTTTCATTACATCAGCTATTTGTCATTTAGAATTTACACATTATATGATAAAGCAAAGGGAATCGTTTGTGATAGAATTAAACAATATTAGTGTGTTAATGGTATATTTTGCCTCACAAAAACTTCCATAATTTACTCAACCTGATGTCATTCCAAAGTTCCAAAGACTTATTTTGCTTCTGAGGGATGCAAAGAATGCAAGATTTTTTAAAAGTATGTTGATAGCCAAACAACAGTGGGACCTGTTAACCTCCACTGTATAGGGCATAAAACCACAGAGATATTTCTCAAAATATCTTCTTTTGTGTTCCACAGAAGAAAAGTCATACAATTTTAGAAAAATGTTAGTTTTTGGGTGAACAATCCCTTTAGGTGGTGATATATTTGGATGGTAGGAAAAAGGGTAGTAATCCGACTGGAGTTGATTTCAATATTCAAAAGCTAAATATGGATTTTGACTGTGTTTGTTAACACGTTTTATATCTTCTGTTTCTCTGCAGACATTTGTTTCTCATGCATGTCAGGGAGGAGCTTGTCAAAGGAAGCTTGCGGTTGGACAAGGAGCAGGAAGTAGAATTCTGTGCATTATTGGCACAGGCAGAGTTTGGAGATTACAACCATAACACAGCCAAGTACTGCTACACACAGATCTGTGGTCAAGACCCGAGCCATGACACCATCAACAAGTAAGAACACAGAGATTGTTATAAATCCTCAAACACAAATACTTCCAATGAATGCAAGTCAGATGAGTGCAGATGGCATTTCCAACTAAACAATACTGTCAAATTGTGTTTGTTTGGGGTGTTTTAATTGTTTTCATAGTATTTGCATGAGGCATAAAGAACTGGAGGGTATTAGTCAGACTTCAGCAGAATATCAAGCCCTGCAGCTAGTTTCCTCTCTGAGTAACTACGGTGTAGAGTGGCACTCTGCCCGGGACTCTGAAGGACAGGAAGTGGTCATCGGTGTTGGACCAGAGGGTCTGTTTGTCTGCAAAACAGATTTTACTCCTATTGAAAGGTAAAGACGCATGACAACAATTGATAGATAATGATAAATAAATGATAAAACATTGATAAATACAATCATCATTTCAATGCAATGATATCTTTATTACTTTTAGGATCATTTATCCAGTCATTCAGATGGCCACTCAGTCTGGAAAGAATGTATATGTGACCATTTCGAAGGATAGTGGGGACAGTGTGGTACTTCTGTTTAGATTTATCAGCCCCAATGCCGCCAATGGGTTATATCGTGCCATGACAGAGGTCCATGCCTTCTACAGGTGTGTATTGCTACAATTCAACCACTCTTACTGGGGAAAATGATGCCAAAAGAGAATTTAAGCTCTAGAATTTGCTCTAGTTTAAAACTGAAAGTCTTTTAAAAGTCAAAGTTTGCAGATTAGCTGTTCTGAAAGTTTTGCTAAAGTAATTATAGAATATAATGTTCAACTATGCATGAAAAAATAGATACTTTTGCTTACCTATTTTTATACAACACAAGTTATAGAACTTATTTATATAACTATGTAATCCTTAGGTGTGATACAGTAATGAGCACCGTGAAGACGCAATATAGTCGAGACTTCAAGGGTCACCTGGCCTCCCTCTTCCTCAACGAAAGCATTGATCTGGGTAAAAGGTACATCTTCGACATCCGACGGACATCCAAAGAAGTGTACGACTGTGCCCGGCGTGCTCTGTTCAATGCTGGGATGTCCGTGACTGAATACGGGGGCACGAGAGACGTCTGCAGCCCCTGTCCCTCACCACGAGCTGAGAACATGGAGGAGAGGACATGTGAGAACTGCAGAGAATCTCATGTTCTGAGGGAGAAACTCAGAAGGCTACAAGAGGCCCTGACCTGCGCTGTGTGCTGTGAGCAGGAGAGCAATGCTGCATTCTGTCCTTGTGGACATATGTTCTGCTGCTATAACTGTGCCAGCCAACTCCAGGTGATTATTGTGCAACTACTGGAAAGATACATACATCAGTAACACTAGTGGTTATAAACAATGAGTCACCTTTAATTCTATTCACACAGTCTATGTTTTGTTCTTACATAATCAGTTAACACAATCAATGTACCGTAATACTGTTTATACATTAGAATTCAGATCAAGATAGTCAGTTTAAACATACAATAAAAAAAAGTTCTTGAACTAAATTGACCAGTTAGGTTAATGATTAAAAGAACATACCGGTAACTCACCTGTCATATTTCTTGACGTGTTGTCAGCCGTTATTATCTGTTCAAGGCTGAAGATCTTGATAGAAGTTTTCCTTACACAGCTGTCCTATATTATACTTAAATATTATGTTAAGTTCAGTGGTACATGCATATATAGTTGCCTATACTAAATAGTTGATTGTATAAATTTTCTGGTTGCTGCATAGCATGCATTAGCATAAATACAGATAATATAAAGAAGATAATATAAAGTCAAAGTATATGAACTGTATTAAACTCTGTTTTTTTTATCAGAATTGTCCGGTGTGCCGCTCAGGGGTGGAGCGCATTCAGCACATCTATTTACCCACCTATGCCACTCTACTTACCCTGGCAGAGCCAAAAACCAATACCCACAGTGTGCCTAGAGAGACCACCATCTCAGAGGAGTGTAGCCATACAGAAAAATAATGTCGTGTATGCTGCAAATGGACCAGTACGCTATTGGTCGTAGACTCTAGGAAAAAGAGTAGAAATATTATGGTTAAATTTTCTAGTTTAACTGTAAAGAGAGAGAGGCTGACTCAGTACCTCAGGATAATGACTAAACTGCCAGTAACATCTCCCAAATTCTAGAAAATTTTGGCCTGTTTATTCTTGCTGATTCTAGTGCTAACCAAGTTGGTAACAACAACACAAATAAACATTAGTTAGTAAAGCATATATGGTTAAAAAACATCTCAGGCAAATATTGATCACTGTACTACTGTTTTTTATACTGTGAACCACAAAATAGTATTTTAAATATAGTCATATATTGTTTATTTCTTATATAGATTTAGTTCATATTTATTTTATGTTGTAGCTAAGGCATTCTGCAGGTGTTGGTATGTTTAGCTAACTGAAATAGCTAACACTCCACTAACAGCCGTACATTTTCTGGAAAACAATTTAAGGTATTTTTAAAATAAATATATGTACATACACACACATATACAGTGTGTGTATATATATATATATATATATATATATATATATATATTAAATTCAATTTGTCATGTATATCAGTACATTTTAAGAGATTTAAAATTGCTGAAGTATTCACATAAAACAATTACCTTCTTTTAATTACCAATATGCATTTTAGTTTTCGTATAAAATAAAAGGTTTTAAAATGCTTTTTGTAAACTGTTGTTGTGCTGGGGTTGTTCTTTGTAAAGCCTGTATCTGTTAAATCCTGTGACTGTTAAAACGTCACTGTCTCACCTTCCAATGTCTTTCATTTGCACCCTAGTACATGCAAAGGGAATACCACACACACCCTGTTTGTCATGATTCACCTAAAGGTATCTGTATTATATTTAAACAAACAGACCATAGAATCTATTATAAACTACATGACCTTCAGGCAATATTAACACAACATGAAGCAATGAAGCTGCTGTTCTGTAACATGTATTGTTGTGTCAGAGCGTTACCGTACAATACAGCACAGAGTCCTGTTAAATGTAATACTGAGACATGTTTAGCACATACTGTACTGATATACTGTACCTGTAATTGTACTGATATGCTGTAGGTTTTACTGTACAGACAAAGGTCTGTTGATGACCTAATATAATTTTAACACAACTCTGTACAGTACAGTTAAAGTACAGTAAGGTGGATGGATATGAACTGTTCGCCAAATACATCAACTTAGATAAAACTTCAGATTAAAATGTATTTATTTACAAATGTGTTTATTTTAATAAATTGAGAAAGACTTTCATTGAAAGAAGTAACTGTGAAGGAAATAGACGTAGAGTTTCTAACAAACTCTTAATATAAGAACAATGTACAAAATGTTTCCCCTGAATAGTCTCAATAGTCTCACACTATAGTCTCAAAGACAAACCTACAGTTCATCACTCCAAAGTTCATCACTCTTGTTTATCTGAATCCATCTCAGTCGCAGGCATTTTCGTGTAAAGCTATACTTTGAAACCTGAGGCGACACACTACCTGAGAATGTGTGTTTAAGAGTTATGTAATGAATGGGTGGCTAGGGTTTTATGTAAGCCATTACTCTGCCTCAGGTTAGTGTCTCAGGAGAGTTTTATCTATGTGCTCAACAACTATACAACTATTACATGAGGCAATAGTTTTATTGAGAGTCACTACCAATCTTTTGGCATGCTTGCATACACTCTGTATACATTCTCAGACTGTTATCTGTAATCAAAATGTCAGGTTTCAAGCAGAACTCAATCTGTGAGATTGAATGATAATTTAAGACATATGCATCCATGTGGACCTGACAAAAACAGTATAGGCACTTATATAAGGAAACATATAGATCCATATGTCTTTGATTTTCAATCTCACAGATGTTAACGACATGTTGGTGCAACAAATAAAAGGCAATTAAAATTGGCACAGTATTTTATTAGAATGATTATACAGATACAATAGATTTGTATTATACAGGAAGTCATTAAACTGGACATAGCGCCAAAAGTCAAGTCCGGTGTTTGTTTTCATTTCATAAAAATCAAAACTGCTCTAACTACAAAAATGCGCAAGCACCACCAAAGAAATGATCACTGACTTCACTGAACAGTCTGGGATGCTCGGTTCACATAAACACGCCACAGTTAGAAAAATTGAGGTTGACTCTTGTCTTAATTGCTTTTTGACCATTTGTAAAAAAAGGAGCTTTTCAAAGAATGGGAAAAATATCACAGGTACAATGAATCACACAAATATAGTCATTTACACTGAGTACATAAGAAAACGAAAAATCAGTTATGTGCTATTTTTAAGGTGTCACTCTGGAGATTGAGGTTTTACGGGAGGTAAAAGATTTACCTCAGAACTCCCTTTACAACATTAAAGAAAAAACAAACAATGACATCAGTGACTGCATGTGTTCTGTATAGGTCGATCTCTGGACTTCAAGTTTGGTCTCCCAACCCATAATGAGGCCTTGTGCTATTGCTAGAACTATTCCTGGCTATACATTGTTTAGGCATATGCATACAGAGAAGTTCTGTCTGTCTTTGGATATGTAATATAAAAAGCCATATTGTTGATGCCCAGCATTGTACATACAACAGAATGCTGCATTTTCCACATTAACATATTTTCAAAGCAAGCACATGAGCTACATTCACAACTTGTCATGCTAGTTTTCATACATCGGATGCATGTACAGTGATGGGCTTTAGAGGGAGCAATCATCATCCAGTTAGTTCGCATGAATCGTGGCACTGGAGCCAAAAAGAGCCGTGACTCAGTTTTAACCGTAACTCTGAATGTCGTTGCAAAACGTATCAGGAACAAAACAGTCATTGGGCCAGTTTCTCAACCTGAGGATGCAGTTTAACAAATGTTTTAATTTATTTTGATGCCTTTATGCCTTGAAGAGACTGACAGCCTTTTTAGAAATATTTGTCATTACTTAGCTACTAATACATCGCTGTTGTCAGGTCAAAAACTGAAGCACACATCAGTTTAATGTATATTATGACCAGTGTTGAAAACTGCTTGTATTCGAAGTTCTTCACACAGTGCACAAACACACTGTGTTTGATTGTACAAAACTACACAGGGAAAAAACAGAGAACAATTATACAAATGATACAAAGAACAATCCAGACACACAGACAATGACTTTCATAATTGTTTCTAGTCTATTGTATCACATCACTGAGACTGAGTGCCGTTTACCATATCACTGTTACAAAAGACTGCATTGAACATATTGTAGCTATGCATGGTTGCTGATTACCCATCCATTTAATGTCTCTCTCTATCTCATTGTCCTCTCTCCAAAAGTGCATAAATCTATCCAAATAGGACTGAATGTGCAATCAAGCATTACGGCTACCATATGAGGTCTATTGTGATTCCATCTGAATGTTACCCTAGACAGACAACAATGCCTTTCTAAAGTCAGTCAACATAATGACTTTTGTTGACAACTCACACACATGTGAACGTATGGCAGATGATGAACCACAGAGCTAGTGAAATGAAGTGTTAGGTCTCCATACAAATATTCGGATTTAATCTAATATTTCTACTTGTGCAAATAGCAAAATTCTTACATGTATTTAGATATTATTTCTAACTTCATAACTGCACTTAAATTGATCAAACAAGTATAATTGATCAAGTCAGTATAATTGTTTGTAGAATATTGTGTGATTGTTCCACACCAAAAAAACATCTAGAAACTATTCCATAAGGCGTTTCGTTTTATTTATGGAATAATAAAGCAATTATATTTATAAGTTAACATTTGTTTTGTCTTTTTAAATCATCTATATTTGCAACTGTACTAAATTATTTCTTTGAATCTGTTCAATATGACCAGCACTGCAAACATACAGAAGCAAAGAAAATAGACCATAGACAATTGATACTAAAATGTAAAAATAGATACATTCAGCATTTTGGGTTTGTTTGTTCATGTAACACAAAATTGACAACACTGTGGGCCAGTACAACAATTGTAGCTGTGTCCATTTTTATGCCATTGGTAGCATTTTTACTAAGCGTAAAAACTTGTTCAGTTGTATCGGATCCTTCTCCTAAAACTGCTTACGAGAAATAAATACAACTGAGACAATGATTCAAATACATTAATAGTATTATCTGAAAAATTAATGCAGATTGTAGCTAAAATTATTTGTATTAAGGTAAATTAAAAATGTTTAAATTCATATTTAAAATTGACATTTCAATGCAGATCTGGCAAATCTGAATTGAATTTGTGACAATGTTGAGATCTCCCAAATTGAAACGTTAGGGTGTGAGATTTCTGAGCCTTTTTTTAAGAAGAAAAATATGTAGTTGTTGATGCATGGTGAATAAACTGTGACTGTAAGAAAAGGACCATTATTGCAGCAGAACTATGTAAGGCCTAACACACTTGGAAATGGTGGAAAGAAGTGGTTATTGAAAAACACAAAATGAGCAGCGCTTTGCACATAAAATGGGTAGTAATGCACAAAATGACTAACAGCACTCAAAACTGTCTGTTGCTGTAGTAACCAAACAGAAGTGTGAATGTTTCCATTCATTCAACTTCCCTTAACCTTTCTTAAAGTGCTAATGCTCGGACTGGTGTACAAACTTCTCTACACATGGCCAGATGGTTTCTCATTCGAAACTGAAATCACAGATTTATTTTGGGTTATTTGTTGAATGTGCATGTGAGGTATGTGAAAGCTTTGTATTGCATATCTAGAAGACTACCGACCATTGAATTAAAAGAAGACTACATCATTTAACAATTAATGTCGTACCTTGATGCTATGCTTGACCTAGGTCTGATTCAAAGTAATCACTCAAGCCAAGTTTGACACTCACATACAACGTTGTGTAAGTAAGGTCTTACTGGGGGCAGTAATAATTGGAAGGTGGCTTCTGTTGAGATAATCATACATGCACAGGTCACCGAAACACACCTGTAATCATACCTAAACAAATCTCACTGTTAACCTTTCACCATCAGACATGTAACAGTCCTCATCCAGTAATTGCCTTGATTATGAATGAATTCAGCACTTTAACAGTAACAGAAGACTAAGTCAACACAGCAGAAAAACCAAACTGAAAACTGGTAATACTAACAAACCTTGCAATATGACCCAAAATTGTACAGCTGATTTAAAAAAAAGAATAAAATGATTCTTCAATGATCTCACACACAATTTTTCTTGCAAAAAACAAACTAACATTACAGTAACCTGGATATGAATGTCACAGAAAAGCAACAAAATACCAAAATGTAAATCTGGGTCCCTCTTTGAGTGTGAGTCCATGGCAGTGATGGAGAATGTTTTGTTTAGTGTCCCTATGTAATTAAAGCAAAGCATTTTCTTGGACACCAAGCAAACCACATTTCATTCAGTTCAAATCAAATTTGTATCTCTTGAAGTCTTAAATAGTTGGTTAAGGCTAACTAACACGTCTTGTTTGGAAAATGACCTATTTGCAATAGGACTCCCCATCACTGCTTTATGGAGTTCAGAGGCCCCTCAGGGGCCTGTGCTGGAGCCCTCAATGCTAACCTTCAGCTGGTGTGAGAGGATAGAAAATTTAGGTAAAATCTGAGGGTTCTCCTGTGATCTTGTCATCTCTCGTCTTTCTGGGGCAGACCATCTCCTCTTTCGGCTAACTGCTCTTTCAGCACCAGTTGTGTATGTTTTCTCTGCCTGGGCTTGGTGGTTCACCATTGTCTGAGGGTTAATGCTGCCATTCTCAGAGAGGGTCAAAACATTTCCAGGGATGGAAGTCTCAACTAGTGTTCCTGGAAAACTTTTCTGCTCTCCTGATGTTATTTTACATTGTCTCGTACAATCCTCCATTTGGCTTGGTCTACCATTAGTTGGCCCATTGCTTTTGACTGCCTCACATTGAGGGCTGTTGTTTTTCAGCACGGAGTCTAAAAAGTAATCATTCTTTTCAATGTTGTTTTTTAAGCCTTTAAGGGTAAGCGAGATACAAACATCACCCACGGAGAGTTTGGCACAGGACAGTGCCAGCAACTGGGTGGTGCGGTCAGGGCAGCAGGATGACCAACCTTGACCAAACACGAAGAAAGGATACTCCATCAGTACCTCTACACACACCTACAATAAAAATGAACAAGAGGAATATTTTAATACATTTCCCAAGATGCACTCCCATGCATCAAACCTTGGGTTTATTAAGACCTTGTATACTGACTCACCTGTGCTTTGTTCTCTCCTACTGAGAACTGTATAATGACAGCATTGGGTGATTGGCTGCACTCGATGCTCTCCACAGTGCTGGAGTCAATCTTTAGTTCCCCGCTCACCTCTGCACTCTGTACAAAATCCTCTGTTCGCAGATCCTCAACACGCTTCAGCTCGCCATCCGCCAACTGGATGATAGAGCCCTTCATGAAAAATGGTGGCAGACCCGCTGATGGTGATGGTGGTGAGCTGTGAGGGCTTGTGGAGGTTGGAGGTGCTGTAGGAACAGGAGAGGCCACTACACTTGTTGAAAGAACAGGCAGCTGTATTTGGGTTGGACTTTGAATGATGCAAGGGGCGTGACCCGCATCAGACTCTGTGATGTCTTTACCATTGGGAAGGACTGAAGAAGCAGCAGGTGGGGTTGTATTAATGAAAGACTGATGCAGAGCTGTTGATGCATTAGCTACACTGGGGATGACAGAACAACGGGTGACCTGTGGTGCAGCAGCAGATGGATTGATGTTAGTGGCACTCACTGGAATGAGCAGGGAGGGGCTGCCTGAGATCACCATGTGCTGTGGCAGGTTGCTCTGGTAACTGGCTACTGCTTGCTGGGGCCCATTAGCAGCACTAGTAATGTAGCCAATGATTGGGAGCTGTGTGGTGGAATATAGGCTGGTGGGGAGCTCCTGTTGTGGTATGTTGTGGGGAACCTGTAGGAGTGTGTGTGGAGAGATTGTGGAGGCTGGAGACACCTGGCTGTCTGAGGATGCAAGGGTGGTCACTCTGGACATTGGCTTGCCTAGGCAGATGCCTCCTCTCTCAGAATGGTGCAAAGATGGATGGTCTTTACTCAAGATGCTTTGGAGCTCTGTGTTACTGTTTGCTGCAATGTGGCTATTTGACACCAACATCAGTGATGTTTGCAGACTTGCTCTGTCATGAGTGCTGTAGTCTGCTGGGAGCAGAACCTGAGCTTGGGTCTGGAGGCCCAGACTGTGATTCTGTTTGTGGCTCTGGTCAACCTCTAATTGGCTGGAAATACCTTTGGCCACAGCAGTGGTATTTTTGACTACTGCAACCTCTCCTAGTGCACCATTCTGCACCTCTCTGGGAACGGAGTCTGGTTGCTTTGCAATGAAGCCATCAGTGTAGTGTAGCACCACTTGGGAGGGGGTAAGAGCCAGGCCATGAGGAGCAAGAACAGTTGAGTGTGGATGAATTTGTAATGGCAACTGAGCAGTAGGGGAAGAAACTGTTATACTCAGAGGGGCACTCTCTACCTGGATGCATTGATTGTGGGAAACATTTGGTACAGAAGAAATCACATGTTGAGTCTGTGAATCAATGCTTGAAGCTTGAGAGATGACAGCTGTGGGGGTCCTTCGTGGCAGAGTTGGACTAGTTGTGGATGGCACAATCTGGGAAGAAATGTAACTTGTATAGGGGCCTATGAGTTGGACATTGGGGGGAAGTTGTGTATACTGGACAGAACCTATGGTTTGAGGAAGGCTGGTGGAGAGAACAGTAGGATTGGCTGTTAGCACTGTAGGCCCAGACAAGACTCCTCTGTATGTAGAACTATTGGAAGAAAAAGAAAACCCAGCAGATGTAGTTGTTGGAGGATATTCCGTCACCACAGTGAGAGTCTTATTTGAGGGTGGGGGGCTTTTAGGCTCAGTGCTGTTACAGCCTGAATTGTTGGGGATGTGGGCCATACTAGCCATGGTAGCAACACTAGCCAGCCAAGCCAAATTCTCTCCACTCTGGTTCTCACTAACAGCAGCTGACACCAGCACCTGCTTCTCCTCTAGAGCTAAAATCTCCCGCTTCTTTGGCGGAAGACACTCATTACTACGTTCCTGGTTAGACTTCATGGTCTTGGAGCTTTTCCTCTGTGTTTTATCCTAAAAGTCTTGATCAGGATGTTGTACAGTGGAACTTAGTTGTCAAGATTTTCATTGTTCTACAACTTTGCACTTCTCTTTTCCATAGGTTTGTCCATTGCCATGCCTCTTCTCATAAAGGGATCCATGAACTTCATGTGGAATCATCTTCACTGTTATTGGTACTGACCTTCATCAAACAGAAACAAACATAACAGTCATTATTAACAGCTATTACAACAATATTTGAAACTATTCAAATAATTGTATTTTGGAGCTGTGTGTTTTGGAGCACAAATTGTATTCCTATCTTAACATACATTCTGTTATCAACATCAAAACAAACAAATAGTATTTATTTTGTTTAATTGGTTTGAATTTTAACCCCTCTGTCATGAAGTGTAACGACATACTGAAGATTGGAAAAAGTCAATTGCATACTTTTAAATGCCCTCCAAAAAATAAATAGTTATTTGGGAAAGCATCTGATTATCATTTTATTTCATAGGGCTAATGGCCATTTTGGTAGCTGAAAAAACATTATTTTTTTGTCAACAGAACGGTGCAATTACAGCTTCTACCACCAGAGGCCTACTTGCCTTCAAACCTAGCACTGACTGATCACTTAAGACCACCTTTAATCTTCTGTGTAAAGGCAGTGTAAATCATTATTTATGCATTTAGCAGAAGAGACATCCTAAGCCTGTTTCATTTTAACCTTTAACAACAGACCATGCATAACTTAAATTAATAGCTTATGATATGATACTTTCACATTATTAAATTCAAGTGATAAATGTGTTGGAAATTTCTCATGGATTTATACAATAAGTATGTCTGGATCATAATGTTTCATATATATATATTCATATGTATGTATAAACAATTTCTCTGCATACATTTATGAGGAGAAACACCGCAGAGGGTAAAATTTAGCATGTGGTGAGAGTGTATGGACAGGAAAAAGGAAGAGAGACAGAGAGAGAGAGAGACAGAGAGAGAACACTGGCTCTCCTGACCCATATTAAGATCTGCCTGCAAGCAAGCGTAGATATTGAGTTAGATTATAATAGTGGAGAAGGAAGAGAAAGAGAGAAAGAGAAAGAGAGAGAGAGAGAGAGAGAGGAGAGGTCTCTTCACCACAGTAGATTTTCACCAATCACTGTCCTACTTTCCTCTGCTACACAGCGTACACCACACACACACACAACTAAATGCGACGGTCTGTTGTACACAGTACAATTTACACGCAAACCCCATCAGCACATCGCAGGGACTGACACACACTTATGCATATGTGATTTGGTGCAGGGAGTTCGTGTATAAAGAACAATAGAATTACTGTGCATAGATCACAATGCTACATAGAGATCAACACACAGCATGTTAACAACAATAACATGCATGCACATTATTGCATTCACCTACATAATTTCAGAAGAATCAGTTTATAAAACGTTGCAAAATAATATAAGGTCCTAAAACAGCAAAAAACATAATGCTTAATGCAGACATACAATATTGTTTAGATGGTGAAACTGAGGATAAAAAAAAACAGTCCTCTAAAGAGAGATTATAAAAAGCCCTGAATCTGTTATTTGCATGGACATTTGTGTTTCTAATGTGTGCTACAGCCTTAAATATACTTGCTATAAGGAAATAAACTCACTGAGTCTGAATATCTGGTACTAAAAGAGGAAAAGTTATATATACACAGTATAAAGCAGAAACTAAGAGACTACGTGAGGACACTTCAAGATTGTGTAACTGCACATATTATGTGTGCATATATTATACTGTGGTGAAATACACAAGCAATTAAAATAATTAAGCCAAGCCAATCCTACAAGCTAACGAAGCAGTGCAAATAAAACAGCGCAGCTCATTTCATGATTTATTTTTGTTAGTGACCTATCCAGTATCACAGAGCTACAGCTGATGTCGACCACAGATGGATTTTCTATTGCAAGAACACCCCCCCAACGCATAACACTCACTCATAGTGTGAGTAGCCAAAGAGGCAGAAAGATTAACAACCCGCAATACCTTTCTAGTTCTTTTAGATCTAATACTCTGCAGGCCTGTTGCCGTTTAGAAGACATATACACACACACACACACTAACACAAAAATAAAAGCAGTGTTACTGTAAGATGTCTCACTAGTTGATATAAACAATGACTTCATAACATCCTTGTCAATTTAGCTTTAGCATACATTTGCATATACAATAAAGTAAACCAATGAGCAGTGTATTAATGAAACATTTCCAGGAACATGATATTTGCAGGATGCTGTGACACCTTCTCAATGATGTCATCATCTCAGAGATGACTGAAGCACAGGAAACTGACAATTACATACACAGACACAAACACAGACGTTCTAAAATTAAACACTAATAATACGTCTTTTGTTTCTAAACAGACATGCTGATTTAAGAGCCAAAGACTTTTTATTTGTCACTGAAGGGTCTGTAAGCAGCTCCTTTTGCACTTAACGACCTTTAATGTGGGTGTCTGTCCCTTTAAGAGGCAGTCTAGGGAGTCCTAAGCTAGACATGAATCCAAACAGAGCTGTTGCTGCCTTTACAATGACTAAAGCCTGTTTCTCTGCTCTCGCTCTCTTTCCCTGTAAGCCAAAGAGCACAACATACAGACTGACACTGAAACACATTAGCATTTAATTGCACATGGAGGGCAACTATTCCTGCAAAACACAATGACTGAAATTACCTATAGCTGTAACAATAACTGAAACACATTCCAATAATGTTTCCTTCCCACCTTAGCTAAAAACATATTTATGAGCATTTATGATTCACAAAGCAAATGTTTCATGTAACGGTTTGATGCTTTGATAAATTAGCCTTACCTTTTCTTTAACAACTATCCCCCTCTCTGCACTAAAAGTGTAACTCTCCACTGGCAGTCTGTCCTTTGTCAAGGTTTAGCTCTGCTCTCAGGTCACACACACAATCCTCTGATGTATGTGTTCTTCCATGTCCAGTGTTCCCCTCGTCTTCACCCTCCTCCACTCCCTTCGACAATTGCTCGGAGGGCTGAGGGTAAAGGAAGTCCCCTTGTCTGAGCTGCTTCACTAGCTCTGTGTGTGAGACCTACAGCGTATGTTACGCAAGGCAAACAGACTGCCAGCCTTCTCTCTCTCTATCTCTCT
>JBAJNP010003360.1:0-40191 GCA_036877545.1 Yasuhikotakia modesta
TATATGTATAGTATAGTGTTATGTGATATGCTCTGTATATGTAGTTTTTCTATATAGTTTTTCTATATTCTATATATGTAGTTCTACATATATTTCTCCAGGCCAATAACACTCAGAAGGACTGACACACACAGGAGAAACAGAAAATCAAACATTTTAAATTAAAATTTAATTGTGACTGTATTTAGTTCCAAATAAATAAACAAAACTTATAATAAATTATTGATTTAAAAATGTAAGATGTGATTATTTTAAACATATAGGACAAAACATATAGGACAGACGTGTTTTGATGCTTTTGTGTCCAGAACTAATTTCGGTGTGGCATAAAAGAATTAAAAAACCATTCTTTATATATTAGATCATCTTGTTATTTTTTTTTAACTCCCAACATACTACCAGTAAAAATTAGACAGTATAGTCCCCAGTGTTAAATACATACATTCATATTATCTGTTTGAAATGAAGCTCAGTATTAGAACTTTTAATTCAAAAGTGTTTGTTTTAACATAATTGATTTTACTTTGGCAGTTTAAAAAAATGGTGGAAAATGATGCCTTGCCAGCAAATCATTAATTGATCCTGAATTTAAAGCTCTCTATTTGCACTGCTCTGGGAAGGACAGCTTTAAAAATCCCCTGGGCATATTTGTTTTCCTGCATGTCTTCTGCCTCTGATTATTGGAGAAAGCTGCAGTGTCTGCCAAATAGCCGTGGCTCATGCTGAGACAGCAGTGAGGCTGCTCTTGAGCAGTCATGGTCATTGAGAGGAGAAATGGGACAGAGCCAAACAGAGGGAAAACAGGTTGCCTGGTTTTCACAGCAATGATGTCAAAACTGTCATCTCCCTTTTGGGGTTGTTTAACAATTGAGGTAAATTCAACTGAATGTGGCTGTTGTACAAGGAGGTTATAAATATACCATCTGCAGTATTTAATTTGGATAATATAATGCCTGATGTCTGTTCCACTCATCTTTGATTGTTTTCAGATATTTTTCAATAACTGTGTTTGATATATTTTTTAAAGCTTTGGGCTTCTGATATTAGCTATTAAAACATTCTCAGCTTTGCATTGCTTTACCAAGAGGGATGAATGTAATTTTAGAAAGCTAAAGAAAGTGAAGTCTCTGTGATCCCAGCTGCCATTGAAAAATGATTATAATCATTTTGATTTAAAAAGTTATGAGAGCACTAGTTCTGCTGGTAACATTCTGTGCCCTCAAAAAATCCACAGCCTACGTGTGCCAATCTCCTCCCTGCATTTTGGCTCCATTGACATCTCATATAATAAATGAAAACTCAGTGCAAAACTACAAATCAGCTTTCAGTCACAGTCTGTTGTGTTAGCTTGGATGTTGTGTTGCCTTAATGAATTCATGGATTTTTTAATGAACACAGAAGTATTTGATTTATCCGAATTTAAAAGGCAAAGACATTTTGGTCTTGACAAGCATTGTATTATAAGGTACTTTAGTCATTCTATCCCTCATAATGTCATTTTGACCCAGTCAATTGCTTACCTAAAATTCCAGTTCTCAGAAATTGTACATTTGAGATGAATAGGCTTTTTTGTGACTTAAAAATTCTGATTCAAAGTCATTCTTTGTGTGTTGTGTCCTAGACGTTTTGTCATTTTTAATTTATGCTAAATATTATTTTTAAGTGCACAAATATGTCAAAACACTTAGAGTCCTAGTGTTTTGCTACAGATATTTATGTGGTTTATTTCTTCTGCATGTATGCAGACGCTTGCAGTGTAATTTCATCAGATATAAAGATCAAAGCGTGCTGTTAAATACATGCAGATATAATTGTAGGAATTAGAGCTGGCTTTGAAATATCTTGTCTTTGTTTATTTATTTTACAAAACGCAACTGAAAAAACTGGCAAGCCAAAGATCAGCAACAAATATTTTCATGTTAAGTTTAGAAGCCATGATTTCTGAGAAATTGTCATCCGTTATGATGTACAGATGCATTCATGTAATCATGTTTCCCCCGGAGTTTACTTGATCTGGGGCAAAAGTCCCTGGAGATCAATATTACACTTATCCACAATAACTGAACCTCTGTGTACAGCTTGACTGTGTACAGCTTGATATAGATCCTTTCTTACACTTAATGAAAATTATAAAAAAAATGATTGTAAAGTGTAAAGTTTTGGTTCTAATACAAACCTACAATGTTACTCTGAATGGTAGCACTAGTTATTTTGGCTTGCAGCCACTCTGCTTGTATTTTTTATATTTAGATAATTAATTATACATTAGCCTAATAATAAGCTGTCAGTGTTTGTTTAATACATGTAAATGATATAAAACATTCTGACTGCGTCATGGGCAAGACAATGTAAGAATTTGTATAGAAAGCATGTTCAGCTTCTTGAGCTGGTTTCCTAGGAAACAGTTTTCAGCTATTACAAACAATATGTGTCAGACCAGCTGCATATGGCCCTGAGGAAACGGTTGTGAGATATGCATGCATTTTTAATGACCATATACACTGTTCAGCTTTTATTTCCTTTGAGAGCACCTTTAGTTCTCACTTCAGTCAAATTAATAACCTTTATAAAACAGAAGAGCCATTAAAGGCTTTTTCAATAGGATAAATTTAACCTCATTCAGAGGCTGAGGAGCAACACTGATAGCATTTCATTTTGCGGCAGCTCAGCTCTCTGTAGATTTCATATAAGGCAGTCTGGCTTCATCAAAGCCAGTAGAGATGTCCTCAATGGGAGTGGCAGTGATTTATTGGAGATATCTCAATGTGAGCCGACTGCAGGACAGAAATTATGCCATTTTGTTAGAGCAGGACTGGGAACTTGTGAATGTGTCCTCTCACCTTTGAAGCAGCAGGCCTGCGTGATGCAGTTTCCATAGCACCATGGGTAGATCTAGTTACTTTGCTCATGTACTCTGGCTTTTCTGTTGGATGCAACTGTGGTGTTATGTTGAATATAAAGTTAAATTAATAAGTTCAGACAAACATAAGACAAGTTATTGTCATATATGATAGCGATGTTGGTGTCTAGTATTTATGAATGTCACATGAACCACTTGGTAGACTTACAGAACTTTGCAGGAAGCTCAATAGATTTGCCCACCATTTTACACATGCTTCAAACTCATTGTTTATTTTGTATTTTAATAAATAAAAAGAGTGTAGTAGCATTAACATCATTTAACAGATTTTATCATGTTTAAATCCATTCTGCTTAGTTCTGCAGATTTCCCTCAAAAATCCATATTAAAAATGCAAAAATCCATTTTGCAGCATTGTTTGGTTTTACTTTTAAATGTGTAAGAGACAATTATGTCAATTATAAAATCAGTGTCTTAGAAATAACAGTTTCTAGGGTGTTGGGCTCCAGTGGAGACACATCTTGCAGTTTTCCCTTGTAAAAGAGATCCTGCTCCCCATGTTTCCCATCAAACAGAATTGAGGGTGTAATCATTGCCCAACTTGTATGGTGTATACCCACAGTAAACTGACAAACACATGAAACAGTGGATGATTACAGTAATTAATTTATCGAATACAACAATCAACCAAACATTTCCTCCTGAGGAATAATAATCCCAATAATGAGAGGAAGGTGTTTCAAGTGAATAAACTAAACTAGAAACAGTCAACAAATGTGAAAAACTGACGTGTTTTTACATGACCTTTGTTTAACTTTTATTTACATGACACACACAAACACGCACACACACACACACACACACACACACAGATTTGTAGTTTTAGTTAGGTTAGTTATCAACAATAACAAAAAACAAACAAACAGTAGTAAATTAATCTAAAATATTGCAAAAAAACTTTCATGCATGGAACTTAAAAAATAACAAACTGTCTGCAACTTTATTATCCTTTTTTATCGATATGATGTGTTGACCTTGCTTGTGTTAATATTGGCATTATCTTGTTTCAGTATCCAAAAAATGGACATTGAATAAGGGCCATACAAATGGTTAGAGTTCACATACAAGTGAATGAGATAGGAAAAATTCGACTATCTCATCTAAGAGGTTTCCAGTGTCTTGTGGGTGAACATGACTTTATCTTATCTGTACCAATCATCTCTCTCTTCACTAGCACTATTTCCTAAAGGAAAACCGCTTATCTACCGTCATTGTGTTGCTATCTCACAGTCCCCATGGAAATTTTAAATGGTTGCTGACAGTTTTCTGCATGTAGCAGTTATTTAGAATGCAGTGCCTAAATAAATACCCATGGCACTCATATATATTGTAAGTCTATTGAGTGCTCTGGTGAAATAAGTATGTTCCCCTCAGACACTCAGTCTATTTTAGTCTGTAGATTCATTGGCTCATAAAGTGTCACCCTTGATGTGCTTGAAATCTTTCCTGTTTAACTGGGATTTGATGGTCTTGCATCTTTTCTGTCATTCCTGTGTTGCAGCACAACCCATCATCAGTAAGAAGAGCTGGCTGTGGATGTTCACACACATTCATTTAGCAGAATGCCTGTATTTCTCATATCGGGAGTCTTTACATGCGGCAGGCTAATATTTGGTTACTGCATGAATGAATGACAGCCTAAAATTTCCACTGTCTGATACTGAACCCTCCCTGAAATTATAATCTCCCAGAATCCACTGTGTATTCGTTCATCCGAAGCTGCTGCTTTTCTTTGTGGAGTGGAAAATGTTTTAATTATCAGTGATACATTTGCATTTGCAGGAGACAAAAGAACTCTGTATTAGCACAGCTTGTCTTTCATTTCAGACAGTATTCCCTAATGCCCTCTCAAACATTGTTTTAGCAGCGCATTTGCATCCCCCGAGAACATTACGATGCTGGCTGCATCTCTTATTTCACTTCGGCTTCTCACCAGGACACAAGCGAAGACGTATCATCACAGTTGATTGATATCAGCAATTTTCTGTTATACTGTTTTCCTTTTCTTTCACTGATATTTGTGATTGGCTCCCAGAAGGAATTCTCTTATGCGAGTTAAATGAGCTTTCATGCTAACCAAATCAGATAAACTGCTTTGAGTTATGACACAGGTTAATGCTCACTAACACCAGTGAGGTAAAAAGTGTTAACTCTTTATGTTATACAGTCATTGTCTTGCGGAGCACAGATTATGTTATCAGTGCGTTTATGATGCTCATCTTGTGGTTTAGATTAAGGGGAGGTTGTAAATTCTGTGCTGTGAAGTTTTTATGATGGATCTGAAATGGTCTCCCATCTTCTTCACCCTTGTGCAATTACAACACCCCGACCAGCTGGATAAGCAATATAGGTTATGTCCAGACAGGACACAATTGTGATTTTCCTTTATGAACTACCTGTCAGGTTGTTAAATTTGTTGTTTAAAAGTGCAAAATTGATGATTCAGTAAAAACTGTGTAAATTGCGTTTCTCATAGCCACAGTGAAATTGGAAGTGTATACGTTCTTACAACACATAAAGAGGCTTTGGGCAGGTTTGATTCTGGCCTGCATATATTGACCCCCCCTTTACAATTTAAGGTCAAAATACCCTTAAATTAAATATTTATTTAAATTTTTATTTATTTATTTACAGTAATATGTTGTGATTTAGCACATGTGGGTTCAGTTTCAAAGTGTGCAGTGATTGCATTGCATCATCATTATGAAAAGTGAATGTTATATAATTTGGTGTGATATCAATATGTTATTACTTACTTTTTTACTTTCTAACAGTCAGATGGAAATAAACCTAAACAGGTTTAGCATTTCTTGTGTCATCCTACAGAGCTTTCTTTTGTGATAATGACCAGCTGATTATACTTTTTCCCCAATGAACAAATAAATGGACATTGAACATTAATTTAAGCTAAATTATTTCATTGTGCAAAAAGAGAAAGATGGTTGAGAGCCACAAGAGACAGGAAACTAGCACAATGTGGGTAATTGGTTGCCAGGGACAACAGTCAAATATACCATTTAGTGTTCATTATACAAAAATATTTGACCGCAGAATGGTGTGATTGACCAATCATAATCGAGTATTACAGAAAGCCATGTAATAAGCCAAGATAATGATAGCCTATAATAAGGTTCAAGGATAATAAAAAGCTCGACACTATCTCAAGTATAACAGCAGACGGTTAGCAGACACAGCCCCCTCAGAACCATAGAGAGTTCAGTTTTTGCTTTGTCACCTCACACAGTGTGAGATGAAACACAATTTAGTGTATCAGCTAGAGTTTTGCCTGGAGCTTCATAAACCCTGTGTCATAAGACTGGCATGTTTCTATCTTTCATAGTTCAGCATGTTTATCTGCCTTCTCTTAAAGTGCAGTGTCTGGAGATGACTACCAAGAGGAAGATCATCGGCCGCCTGGTGCCCTGCCGATGCTTCCGGGGGGAGGAGGAGGTCATCTCAGTGCTGGATTACTCCCACTGTAGCCTGCAGCAGGTCCCTAAGGAGATCTTCAGCTTCGAGCGCACGCTGGAAGAGCTGTACCTGGATGCCAACCAGATCGAGGAGCTTCCTAAGGTAGATTGTGAAGTCAATTTAAACATGTATAATGTCTACCCAACAGTAATGTGACATAAAAGACATAAAAGAAATATGCTGTAGTCAAGCTCAGGCACATACCATAGGCTTTATTAACTTTCCAACACAATGACAATTAACAACATACATAACACTTAAAGAATTAAAAGCTAAAGTCACTTGACATTAATCAATCTTTAAAAAAATTGGTAATATTAAACAAAGTTGGCAACAATTAGCTCAATCCAAAGTAATTGGTTGGGACAATTCTAACAGCAATATCACAATATTTATAGTGTTTTATATATACAAGATTTACCTACAATATCTCTGTCTTGTTATCAGCAACTCTTCAACTGTCAGGCACTCAAGAAGCTGAGCATGCCTGACAATGACCTCTCCAACCTGCCAACCACCATCGCCAGCCTTGTGAATCTGAAGGAGTTAGATATTAGTAAAAATGGTACGTTCTATATGTTGTGTATACTGTAAATACTGTATTATGCATTTAGATTACTTCATCCTCAGGTTTTTCGATGACTTATATGTTATATGCTTTTTGCAGGTATTCAAGAGTTTCCAGACAACATTAAATGCTGTAAATGTCTTTCAGTTGTGGAGGCCAGTGTAAATCCCATCGCCAAGTAAGTGGAGTGCCCACTCGTGTTTGCAAGAATTGTATTCATGTTCTTTATTAGTGTTTTGTATATTGTAGTATGGTATATGTGGTTTCCAGACAGTTTAAAATTCTATAAAACGTGATGATAATGTATAAGGTTATCACAATTTATGTGTCACATTTTGTCTTTACTAGATTATTTTAAATAATACTGTGGTATGCCAGAAGTACTCTAATATGAAAATCAGAAAAAAACTTTCAGAAACATTTTAAATCAAAATAAGGTTTAAAATAGTTTTGCAAAATGCAAAGTAACAAGTCACACTACAGTATAAAAAATTATTATGATTTCCCAAATGTATTAGTCCTTTGTAGAATTAGCACATTATTTCCTTCTATATAAATGAAACAAGATGAAATTGTTTATTTTTCTATGCATAGATTTGTATTTTTTTATACTCTGTTTTAAACAAAATGGAAGCATTTTGTTTAAATTTGTGAAGTATTTGCTCCCTGGTTTCTCAGGATAAAAGTATTAAAGGCAAATAAATGCTGATATGCTAAATCCAAACACTAGATATGTACATAAACATGCTTTTATCTCCTTAAAAAATCCATTATTTCTTGTGCCTAAGAATTAATCAGGCTTATTTCATGTTTGTTTTGCTGTAAAATACAAATTTAATCTCAGTCTTAGCCTAAATCTAAGCTTAAAATTGTAAATGTGTATTCAAAAGTTTATGGTGAAGGACAATATGTTTAGTGTGCAGCCTCTGCAAAAGGCCATGTCCTTATATTATGATTAAATCGGCTCTCATTCACAGGGCTGCCAACAGAGCCTGTTGTAGCAGAAGTGTAGAGGGATTACAGATACCTCTCACTGCTCTGAAGTGTTTAACGCTTATCAAATCTTAAGGGCATTGGCCTTAAAGAGGGTCTGATCACCTCTCTGTTCCCTCAGACTCCCTGATGGCTTCACCCAGCTCCTCAACTTGACACAGCTCTTCTTAAATGACGCCTTTCTCGAATACCTACCTGCCAATTTTGGGAGGTAAGAGCTTCATCTAAGGCCTCTTTTTTTGTTCTGTTGGGGATTGTGAAATGGTTCTTTAGTACACCCATCTGGATTCATCTTGTCCTTTGTTTAGTTTCTGTCATAGCGTTGTTTATTTTTAGAAGTTATTTTGTATCTTTGACAAATAGCTTCAGAGGCACAAGCTGAATGTGGCATGAAGCTAAATTGCTCAAAGCTTTCTTGAATAAATTGGGTTCTTGTACCTCATATTTGGTTTAATGATGTATTATGTTTATTTCATTTGCATAGGGAAAAGAGGGTTTGTTATTGTACATGTGACACTTGTACATGTGACACTGTCAAGGGTTTTTAGGAACAAATTTGTGCTTTCTGCACAAAAGACACTATTGGATTCTTTTAAAAAATATTCAAAACTTGTCTTTCAGATTGTCCAAATTACGGATCCTGGAGCTCCGTGAGAATCATCTGAAAACTATGCCAAAGTGAGTCACTTCCTGTTAATATACAAAATAATAATGCTATTATTTTATAAAAACATGGGATCATCAAATATATATATATATATTTGATGATATATATATATATACACGTATATGCCATACAAAAGCACACAGTTCAAGAAACAACTGTTGTCTGTTGTATTTTGTTGAATTTAGGGGTGTCCTTTTGTTTGTCATTTTAGTCTTTCCATGTTTATTCCTTTCACCAGAATGCATTCTGATTGAATTATATTTGACTTCCTTCCCCTGCACTGCCAGTTAGTTTAAAGAGATGGCACTTCTACTTCAACAATAGCAGCTGAGCAAATAAGCAAATATTGATGCTTAAATCTAATGCTGCTTCAAGTAATTGCATTTGTTTTGATACAAAACTCTCTCCAAAAAATTCTTCTCAGTAGAGTAATGGCATGTTGGTGTTATTTTGTTCATCCCTTGGTTTTTGATTTAGAAATAAGCTAGTGTAGCAGAGAGTCAGTGTAGCGCAGTACACAATGTCATTTGTCACAGAATAGAAAGCCTCTCGACCCCTATAGAGAGACTCACATATTGCACATGGTGGTTTTTGCTCGCTGACTTGTACAGATGTCCCAGTTCAACACTATTTTTATCTTTAAAACGAGACAGCATGATGTAATGCTCGTGTTTTCCTCTGAGAAGGTCTGCAGCATATGTACCATATTGAATAATAGCAATAATGTAAATATCTTTAAAAATATGCTGTTTCACACAAACAGGTTTGTGAAACAATAATATATCAAACTTAAATGACTAAAAATTAAACATTGAGGAGGGAATTCATTAAGAGTTCAGTGTAATCGCTGTGTCCGCTCGTGGTTTATTGTTTTGGCACCTGATTCACTAAAGGAATTATGCAAATTAAATAGCAGCATAAACGCGCCCACAAAAATCTCTTCGGGGTACCAGACAACGCAATACCCAAACTTGTGGGAGGGTTTTAAGTGCTGGATTATGGAGGATGAAGCAGACTACTGTGATCTGACATATTTACCAGCTAGTGTACAGCATCGCTCCAATACTGCAATAGAGGCTACTAAATTGCCTCTTTATTATGCTGAAAGTGTGCTTCCCATCTGGATGTGTGCCCAGTTATGAATCTTCTCTCTCATTTGGTCATCAGTAACTTCTTCTATGATCAATAGAAAATTTACACAAACATCAGGTTTTTAAGTCTGAAATAGCGCCAATAAAATTGCCAAGAAAATGGCATTGAGCTTTGTGAAGTTTTGGTATTATTTCAGCACCTGTTTAACTTGTATTTTAGGTGTTTAGCGAATAAGACACAGCTGATGCAAAAGTGACGCAACTAAGTTGAGTAAATAAGTAATCCATGATGTCATCTTAGATTTGTCATTTATGTCATCACTTTCCCAAAAGTTTTTAGTCTGTGTGTGTTGATACAGCTGTCCTAAGAGAGCTCACATCTGACTCTTTGGTATTTTCAGATTTAATTTTCTATTCTTGTCACTTTGCAGGTCAATTCATAGGCTGTCACAACTGGAACGCTTAGACTTGGGAAGCAATGAATTCTCTGAACTGGTAAGAAAGACGTTCATTGAATGCTTTCATCACTGAGACAGCTGTTAAGTCACTCATTCTTTACTCAGCATGGTTTTTGGCTTTAGTGGGGATTGGGGAATAGCTTGCCTCTATAAGCAGAGTCTCTCATCAGATCTCCTGTGCTGCAGTGCGTTGGTTGCATCATGCAGTGATCCATTATTCATGAGTTGGTTCGAACATGCAGTGCTTGGCATGACAGAACGTTTGCTATTGAGCTGTATTAAATTGGCTCACTCAAGCTGGAGTAAACAATGGCTGGGAATTGATCACATGTATCCCAGATAGCCCACACTCAGACCAGCTTATAGCAGTTCCTCTCACAGCTTGTTGTTGATAATGTTTTGGGTCTAACTAAATCAATGACCAAGTTCCTGAGCTAGGAAGCTGCTGTGACAGTTCAGCTGTGGCAGCAGATATTTGGCTGGACTAAGAATACTTCAGTCTTTCTAAAATATATCTTCAGTCTAGGACAGGATTTCAAAGGTGGGCCACTGCTCACCTAGGCCCAATAAGTGAACCCCATCAGTGGTTAATTAACATATTTATGTATATATATATATATTCTGTTTGCTTCTAGATTATATAATATTATATTATATTATATATATTATAATATTATTATATTATATATATTATAATATTATAATATATATAATCTATAATTATATAATCTAAAAGCAAACAGAATAGTTCAGGACTTGCATTTAATTTAGGATTTAATTGCATTTAATGCATTAATTGTAGATCAAACTTACAGTATATCCTTTATCTTTTTCTAACCTGAGGGCATGGTGTTATTAAAGTATGTTGTTAGTTATTAAATAAGTAAGTTGTTAAATGCAATAAAATGCAATTAAATTAATGCAATACATTTTCATTTTTATTTTGCTTCATAATTATTTATTTTACTTTTTTTAAAATTCCTGAACTATTCTGTTTGTTTCTAGTTTTTAATTAGACTACAATCTAATGCAGGAATGTGGTCCAAGACCTTATACCCAATTTACGTGCATTTCCCAGTGTCAACAACAATATAGAATAAGGAGACCAATTTTAAAATCATGCATTTTCAGTCAGGACAGATATTACTGAGACATTTTAGGCCTCCCAGTATCAAACAGGTAAACACTGTGGAGCTGGTGCAGATTCGAAATTCCTTTTAAACTTTAGCAGTGTCTCACACGTTTAGAATATCCAGGGCACTTTGTCCTTGGGTGATGAAAAAATACATGCACGCATCGATGCTTCCAAAGGGAACAGATGGTTTGGCATTGCAGTAAGCGTGCTTTACTGCTCAAAGCCCTCAAGTAATAGGAGAACACCCATCAACACTTGCTGCTTCCTCTGTCTGGACTTTCAATCTGTGTGTCCCAGTTCAGGGTGGATTTTTAAATAACTTTTGACCTTTGCTGTTGGCAGTCTCTTCAACGTTCCAATATTTCCACCAGGGTCATTGTTGGGTTTGGGAGTGTTAACCAGGAACATGGTCCTCAGCCCTGAGATAAAGAGGGACCAACTAAATCGACCGGGGCTTTGTTCTAGGTCCGATGAATTCTAATGGTAGTTCTGTTTTGCATTACTCTGTTAATTTGAACTCATTTCTCTAGGGCTTTTTCTTGAATAGCAACATAAATTGACATTGCTAGCATATTAGCATCTTCACCAGCATACAAATACAGTGTAAAAATTATTGTTAAGAAGGAACAACCACACATTAACAAATATCATTCCTCAACACAAATATTTTTTAGTAAATCCCTCAAGCATTTTGACAGGACTCTATGCATTGCATCAGGTCAGGTAATCATGGCTTAGCAGTCGCACGGTCTGACAACAATCATTAGTTTCATTTATTACAGCCCAGTTGGTGTTCTGTTTGTATAAGTTAATGTTTTTATCGTAGAGCACAGGCATTCTGACACAATGAAGTACTGAAGACAAGAGGCATTTGTCAGGGTATGCGAACTGTGCTGTCATGTTGGCAGATGTTGGCTGGTGTGGTGCCCTGAGCAGCAGATAGTTTCTTAATTGAAGTCCTTGCTGTGGGGATCATGAAGGCGCAGATGCAACGGCTCAAAGGGAGAGAGACACAGAGAGCAACCATTAGGATTTATCTGCCATTAAGAATTGGCAGATAAATCTGCTACACATTGAGGATCTGGGCCTTATTAAACACAACTACATTCAAAACGATAATTTAACTAAAGCCTCTGGAATCTTGAGTTTTGTCAGGACCATAGTGTGGCTATGTTGTTTTTAAGATATATTGATTTTTTTTCTGTTATTTAATCACCCTCAAGTTGAAAGGAAAACAAAATGGAAAAAAAGAAGTTTTGAAAAATGTTGATGCCATTCTTTACTTCTATAAATCATAAATGTGATAAGTGACTTAGCCTGCGAGTTTGTCATTGGCTTTTTATGTTTGTTGTTAAAAAATTAAATAAAAATGATATAGAATACAGAAAAATACTAAAAAATGTCACAATGGCAGCCTCAAATGGCAGTTAATTATGATGAAATTAATTTGTACCAAAACAAGGGATGAGCAACATTTATATATGTTGTTTTTTTTTATTTACATTTTAAAAAGAATGTACAATATTAGTACCTTGTTGGTTATGGATAACATCTGTAATGTTACAGCCAGAAGTGCTGGAGCAGATTCATAGTTTAAAAGAGCTGTGGCTGGACAACAATTCATTACAAACCATACCAGGGGTAAGTACAGGATACATATTTATGTGTGTGTGTGTGCGTGATATTGTGTAGCATTCCTTCAATAATCTTTGTTATGGTCTGCTCAAGTCGATTGGGAAATTGAGGCAGTTGCGATATCTTGACCTGGCCAAGAACAGGATTGAGAGTCTGGATGCTGATGTGTCTGGGTGTGAGTCCTTAGAGGATCTTTTGCTCTCCTCCAACATGCTTACACAGTTGCCTGACACAATAGGTAAACTTTATGGAATAAAAACTTGAGTGCAAAAACTTGTTTTTGCAATAACACTTAAACATTTGTTAATGCCTTAGGTAAAAACTAACAAAGTAGAAACTAACAATGAACAATATTTAATAGTTTTTATTCATCTTTGTCAATGTTTAGCTAATTTAATTTACAGCCATCTTTATTGTTACAATATTTTTACTTTGCAATCTTTACAATCTTTTACAGGAAAGTTGAAAAAGTTAACAACATTAAAAGTTGATGACAACCAGCTCACCTCACTGCCTAACACCATTGGAAGGTTAGTGTCTCACTTACATCTCTACTTTTATAAATGAAAAAATGACAAAGGCAGAAAATATCCCATACACTTCTTAGTTTATAATCCCTGAACATCCCTCTGATACACATTTTTCTCTATGTTTATGAAATTTTGTTGTGGTTTATAGCAAAATAACCGACCTCTGATTCTGAGGGGAGTTAGTGCAGACTTTAATGAACTGACCCTTTAGAATTGTCACATTTTTTATGATGACATTCTGTGACATTGTCTCTCTCAGTCTCTGTATTGGATTTCTCTCTGGACTGCCATCTGGGGCACAACAATAACAATTCTGCAGCTATACTGCTGTCATTTTTCTCATTCCAGCATGAGCAAATGCTGACTGTCAACTCACTGTCACACTCAGCAATGTTAGCAACGACTTTGGTTTAATATATGGCTAAATTTAGGGTCATAGATTGAAGTCTAGGACTTATTTCTTGAGAGAAACTAAGTCCTCTTACTTAACATTCAATTCTGTTAGCTGACAAATAAGCATTTATTTCCATTTAACATGGAGAACATTGTTTGTTGACATATACTGTACAGTATTAACAGCATTTTAACAGTATGTTTAATATTGTGAAGTTTTCTGTGAGACTTCACAGGTTTGAATTCTGCTTGACTGATGACTATTATTTAAAGTGTATTATGTTTGTCAAAGGATCAGTATGTTGTTAATACTGGTGTTTATGGTTGCAATTTATTTTGTGATTTCACTACAAATGTTGATAAAAGCAGGAAATGTTGTGCATATAATTAATGTGCATATTTGACAGCTGTTTAGGGGACAGCACTCCCTATGACATACACTGCAAACATTATGTATATCGCTTATGATCTTATGATGATAACAAACCTGGTTACATTAAAAAAGGTTTTATAATAACTGTAAGGGTATGATTTCTGCAGCACTGTTGTCCTGCACTGCAAATGTAAAAAGAGGTCTAAAAAAATAACAGAATTTTAAGGGTGCTGAAGTAATTGCAGGTTTTTAGAGGGGCTGAGATAAAAGACAGGGCGACTAAAACCCCATTAATGCATATGATTAGCGAAATAATTTGCACATGCCTGATTAGATTCTGAGGTTAAAAACTTAAAACAGGCATTTATAATTAATGTAATATCTGCTCAGTTAGGTTAAGTTAAAACTTTTTGCCATATGCTGATATTTATTAAATCAAATCTAAAGAAGTTGAGAATTTGCGCTTCTCAAGCACAAATAGTTTAGGTTTCACTTTTAAGATGAATTAATTCAACAATGGGAAACCATAGACAGGTATATACATCATCTCCCACAGTATCTGTTATTTCAGAGATCACGTTCTGTGCAATCTGCCTTTTTCATTTACCACAGCAGTCACCACTACCCCATTCCTGTGATACAATTCTCCATGCATCTCTCTTATTGGTTTGTCATTTCCCGGTTCTGTGTGTTGTGTTAATCAAACATGCATCTTATATGGGCACCTCAGTGCACGAGGCAAATTCGGGTAAGTCGACCAGCGAGTGTTTGTATTCCCTACACGTCTGCCACAGCATGTTTATTTAGGCAAGGGCGTACCTTTGCATCCATATCTCGCTTAAAGAGGCACAATGAAGGCTATGCATATGGAGAGCCAGCTGGTGTGGCCTGCTTGTACAAATGTTGTACTAATGACCTTACTTAGCTTAACAAATATACATTGACCCCTTCAAATTAAAGACAAAAAGGCTAAATTAAAATAAGATAGAAAAAGGTCAAAAGACAGTACAGAGGTTTGTGAGGGAAAATATGTTTATATGGTTCTGAGTGACTGGGGTGAGTCCAAAAGTACTTAAACTCATTTGGCTCAATAAACACTGTGGCATATGTATCAGATCATTGTAAGTGTTATAGACTAACAAGAATACAGTATTTTATAGGCTAAAAGTGTTTTCTTTAGATCCAGCAATTCGTATTGTGGTCCAGTATATTAAGTTCATCATTAATCCTTTGAACATATTCTCTGTTAATTCATACCTTTGTTAAATGGAAATAATCGTTCCACATAACTCACATAATTTCCATTATCCATTAACAAAACTCATTTAACGTGTTTAAAGGCTCTGGGCCCAAGACACTGTTACTACTGTATATTGTTGGCTTCAGTATTCTTCAGTATATGCATATTGTAAACATTTGAATGGGATGTATGAATGTGAATGCCATCTTAAAGGAACAGTGCACCAAAACCCACACATTCTGCCAAAATGTGGCTTTTCTAGTGTTGCTTTCTTTCTACTGTGGAATACAAATAATGATTCTATGTAAATAAATTCTGTATCATAATAGTTGAAGCTGTTGAGCTGTCAAACTCTAAAATGATAAAAAAACACCATAAAGTTATATACCATAATCTTCATGTGCTAAATTCTACTTACATTTTTATGTACTGAATTGGACGATTGACGATTAACATCTAATCAAATAGCTGTTGGTTTGAGAGTGTCTCTTAAAGACAGGGTAGGTGATTTTTTATTCCAGAAACATTTTTGTTATCGTGGTTGAAAGTCTCTTTAGAAGGTGTTGTATTAAAAGCCTGAATAGTGCTGACAAATCTCTATTTTTTTAAACATTCAAATTTTGTATTTCACTGGAGAAATAAAGTTATACTGGTTCAGAATACCGTGAAAATGTGAAAATAACTTTTGGGTGACCTTTCCCTTTAAGACTTTGATCAAAACACCAATAAATTAGTTTCCTAACTTCAAGACCTTTGTCTTTATAGGTGAATGTCTTTAAATGTGTTTATTTAGCCTGTGTTCACCAGTAAGGCAATAAAAATCTAATAACTGTCACATGATGTACCAGCATCTTATCATCTCATGAAGTGTTTTCAATACAGATTAAGTGACCTTGTATAATTGTCCACTTCTCACCTGTTTTCTTTTACATCTGGCAGTTTATCACTTTTAGAGGAGTTTGACTGTAGCTGTAATGAATTAGAATCCCTGCCTCCCACCATTGGCTACCTGCACAGTCTTCGAACGTTTGCGGCAGATGAAAACTTCCTGACTGAGTTGCCTAGGGAGGTGAGTATGAATGTTCTGCTCTTTAAGATTAGAAGAAACAAAATAGGCAATTTAAAGATACATCCCCTATATATTTTGCTTCAGAATAGTCCAAGCCATTCAAAAAGGATTGTGGGTAAGCTTTCCAAGACACGATTGCACAAACTGATTAAATGTACATTGAATGAGGATGGCTTTGGATAAATGCGTCTCACTAAACAAAGGAAAATGTTCCCAATCAAAGCTCTCCAGTCTCTGCTGAACCTGGTTGCTATGGTTTTAGCTGTACTGTCTTTCCTCTGATTGGTCATTTGTACCAGTGCAATGCATTGAACCAAATAATACAGCACAGTCAAAACTTGTAAAACCAAATGCTCAGAAATGTCTTGCTGACCTTCACTTACCTCACTCGCTGTATTGATAGATTACAAGAGTCATTTTACCTGAGAGAATGCTGATATCCAACAAAATAAAGCTGACAAAATTGAACCTTACAAGAGCTATCATGTCCTGTCCTGTGCTGCAGATTGGAAACTGCAGGAATGTCACGGTCATGTCCTTGCGCTCCAATAAACTGGAGTTTCTGCCTGATGAAATTGGACAGATGACAAAACTACGAGTTCTCAATCTGAGTGACAATAGGTAACACCTGATGTTCCATTCGTTTTTTGATACACCCTCTGCATGCATTTATCAACAGACATTCGTTGCAAGCCAACATATGCTCTCTGCAATATTGTTTTATGAATAAAATACACATGAAATTGCACATGAAACACATGAAATTGCTCAAAGCTTTCATAGTACCTCTTCAAATCTTTTATAGGTTTGATTAACGTCCTCATAGACTTAATGTAAAGCAATAAGGATGGTGTTTATTATTTTCCATAATGCCACAGTAATGGGGCATGGCATTAGAAAAGTGCCTGGCTTGCCCATGGACTAATTGAGAAAGCTCTTTATGAGCTATGCAGACAGTCTTGATGCTCAGACTGATTACCTACAAGCGGAGTAATTAAACTTAACCAAGACTTAACACGGTCTAGCCATTAGAGTACCTGAGTTAATGGGCTGTGTTAAGTGGACAGAATCACCTTAGGTCTTCACAACATTTTAACTACACCAAATTAACTCCTCCCAGCAGTCTTATTTGGCTTTTTTCCCATTCATGTTTTGCTTTTGAACTGCCATGAACTAAAGTTCTTTATTTTTTTCTTTAGGTTAAAGAATCTTCCCTTCACGTTCACTAAACTGAAGGATCTTGCTGCACTCTGGTTATCTGACAATCAGGTTATCTCAAACTCATTTTTAGACTGTTTTGTACTCTTGGTTTGTTTGAAGTGGCTCCATAACGTGTTTGAATATGTTTAAAATTTGTGAAAGTCATGGCATAGATAACATAGGAATATCAAACCTTATAGCATCAACAGAAGTGACCTCACTTTTTTCAAATCAACTGGTTTCAAAGTCAGTCTTTTGCTTGAAATGTTGCGTGTGGCACCTTTGTTTAATATTTGTTCTAATCTAATGCTGTGTAACAAAGCACTCTCAAAAACAGGTCTCAACAATGTTGAATTCAAAACAAATGTGTTTAATGCAAACAATACAAAATATTAAGGCACAAACAGGCAGGCAAAAAACACACAACATAACTTTTAAAACAGGAACCAACTTACAAAGAGATACTAATGCAAGGACTAATTCAACATGGGTGAGACTAATTGACAAAACAAGCACAGGAACTCCAAATATGGGTAGACATGGAACAAACCAAATAGACAGTCCAGACAGGGGTGTTGCATGCTGTGACATTCATACCTTTTACAATATGTGATCACAGTGTCCAAACATTTTGAGACCACTGTATTCAAGATTAAAATTCTGTTTTAAAATTAGATACTTTATATAGTATGGCATTTGTTGACAGTCTGTTTTTCTGGTTTAGTCCAAGGCCCTTATCCCCCTCCAAACAGAGGCTCACCCTGAGACCAAACAGAGAGTCCTCACCAACTACATGTTTCCTCAGCAGCCTCGACACGATGAGGGTGAGAATAAATCAGCCACTCTCTATTTCTTCTCTGAATGCTATTGTACCAGATTAAAATGATGGCTGGATGTGTGTTTGTATGACTGCAGATTACCAGTCAGACACTGACAGCTTTAATCCCACCCTCTGGGAGGAGCAGAGACAGCAGAGGATGACTGTGGCATTTGAGTTTGAGGATAAGAAGGAAGAGGAGGACAACTCAGGAAAAGTGAAGGTCTCCAATGCATGACACACTCACTGATACACAAGCTCATATACAGGTGTTACCTCAAACTAAGGTTTCATTTTATTCACACTTATTTCAATTTTCCTGCTTTTCTCTTTGTTTAATGAATGTCAAATTTGAATGTTTTTGTGGATCTTTTATATTTTGTATAATTATTTTACTATAGATTTTATAGTTTTTTTGGAATTTTTTGTTAGATTTTATAAAGTTATTTTGTTAGTTTTTTTACACTCATCCACCCGCACTTTAGAATGACTCGAACCAAAAAATGGTTAGGGCAATCCACCCTATATTAAAATACCCAGTCAGAAAATTTTAAATTTATACAAACTCCATACATGCACAAACTTCACAGATCTCCAGCATGCCATATGCATTAAACATGTACATTCCTTTGGATTAAATAAAAAAATAAAGAGTATCTAATAAAAGTACAGTACCTGTGAATAAACAGGAAATTTACATATGTAGCACACACATCTGAAACTCACTGCTCAAAATAACTGAGAATTCAGCTCATGCGAGATTGTATTCAGATATATCAGAGCAACAGTGTGCTTGCGCTTTATCACACAACAATACAATGACATGTTAAGTGAAGCCAGAAAACCAGATTCTAAGTAGTAACACAAGATGTATTTGAAACACTTGTTATTATGCGCTGAGGTGCGAATACCAATATGTCTCAGCTGACAACTTGTGATAGAACTACCCAAGATGGATGTTAATACCAGGTATAAACAGCCATTGTTATATCTGGTTATCTGGCATAAATGAAAGCCATACTTTTCCAGTATCAGAGCAGGTCACCTTGCTGCCTGATGGACTAAATCTTTCTCTGCAGGTTGAGATTAATCTGAAGCGCTATCCCACCCCTTACCCAGAAGACCTGAAGAACATGGTGAAGTCAGTGCAGAACCTAGTGGGTAAAACCACTCACCCCCACAACACTGAAAACTGCTCTTCTGTGGCCAACATGGAGCTCCACAGCCAAGACAAGTATGAGCCGAAGTGGCCAATAGCTCCTAAGGAGGTAATATTTTACATTTATTTATCTCAGTGTGTGTCTCGGTTTGTACATTAATGTCTTTGTAATTTGGCTTTAGGTAAAATATATTTAGTTTTTTAACACCCTCACTTTATAATCACAGTTCATACTTCGGTAAGCCATGAGACAATTGAAGCTCAGTTCACTAAATATTCTTTCCAGGTGACAGAACGAGAAGTGAAAGACTTTTCCAAACCACAGATGTCTGAGCAAGGTGGCATTCTTAACACACCCATTGACATCCCAAAACGCAAAGACAAAGAGGATCTGACTGAGAGCTCAGAAGTATGACAAGTTTTCCCTTTTAATTTTGTCCTTTTAAACCACAAATGTGTAGCATGAAAAAAATAGCGTATAACGTTGCAGCGTATAATCTATGCTCCCCTAACTTTCTTATAGTTAGTTATTCTAGCTGAAACACTGTTATTGTACCGTCAATCATTTTAAAGTTATTCTTTGATGCAGATGATCAAATTTAGTCTGCATTTTTGTTTGGTTTTTATATTCTGCTGCTTGGTGGATAAGTTGGTACAATTGTTTTTTAAAACTTATGAGAATGTTGTGTTGCAGTGGGAGTATTTGTTAAAGGTTAGCTGTACCTGGGGAGATAAACTACAGATCAGTGGAAATCTCTCATCTCTCACAGCCTGTAATCCCTCTCCTCAACAGCCAGAACTACAGTGTTGCTTAGGATACAGGATGATGAAAAAGTCATTAACTTTGCCCATGAATATTAGAGCAAAGCCGATATAGTTAGTAATGAATGTCATGGTAACCTTGCAGTATGCCGAATGCTCAGATAAATCCCTTATACCTCAGAAATGAATAATTCAGTGCTCATAGGTTATTGACAATTAAGGATTTCGAAGATGTTAAAAAGGCCAATTCTCTTGCCAAAAAAATATTTCTTTGCAGTCACGCTGGTGTCACAAATTAAAAAAAAAATTGATTAAATGCCATATAGTGTTTTATCAAGTAAAAAAACTACTTTCCTTGCATCTTTATACACATAGCAACTTTTATACACATAAAAGTAAAGGAAAAAAATAAGAGATTATAATTTAATAATTCATAATTTTTGTGAGATTAAATAAAATGTAATAATATTAGATAAGACAACATATTCTGTACGCTTGTCCAGATCAGACTTTAAGCAACACACTTCAGGATTTTTAATTGAAATAAAAATATGTTTGAGTAAAACGTATGCAGTAGGTTTCAGTAAACTACACTATTCTCAAAGAATTATGTGAACACAGCTGCATTCACGTCCATTCATTGATGCCAGGCTTTCTCTATGCTTGCAGTAGCGCTTTGTTTAGAATAGCATGGTGTATTGTGTCCATCACAGCTTAGCCTCACACTGCTTCCCCCCATGGTCTCAGAGACCCCGCAAATCTGTGCCCAACAAAGATTAACATTATCAGGGTTATCGGGACCTTGGGAGTACCAGTGCCATAACCTTCATGTTTCTTACACATTCTTTTCTTTCTAGACCATAAGAATCCATTTTTGTTTGTTTGTTTGTATATATGTATGTATGTTTGTTTTGCTTAGATTTCTTTACATCGCGTCGTTCCCAAGCCGCAACAGCCAGAGAATACAAGCCTGGCCGTTACTTCCTCTTCCTGTTTCTGCCTCATAGTAAGTGGCTAAGAAACCAGACAGCAGAAAAACTGCTAAACATGCAGGGTGGCTCATTTCAACTGCCTTCGAAGCAAATTAAAAAGAAATTCTTCATTCTCCCCACTTTGTGGGTAAAACAGATTTGTTTCCTATAATAAAGTTTTAAAGTTTAAAACGACCCAGAAAATGTATTGGTTGATCTTTCATAGCTCATGGAACTTTTTATTCCATGTATTGTCAACAATGTCTCGGATTGTAAAATTCTTAATAGTAATAAAATAAGACACAATTGTTATCACACATAATAATAAAAAGCTACACAATTAATGTAACAATAGTTTTAGATTCAATAATTTGAATGCAATTATTGGCATGTTGGTGGAATCCAAGCAGAGCATGAGACATTGTTGATCTCTTTCTGAAACTCTGAAGGAGACAGACGTGAGATTACTAAGGACTTAAGCAAAACCCTCCATTTGCTTTCCATTTAATCTCATGGCTGTCTGGGGAAACGGTTATGTGGGAAGAGGTGAAACATCAGCTCCATCAGTTTCCAGAGCAACGGCACTTGCATCAAAAGGCCTCACGCTGAATTTTGTTTACAGTTCACATAATATGAGTATGAAAGCATCAGTCTGCCTCACCAATTTACACATTCACCATAGAAGAACACACTATTTTTTCTGGCCTGTTGTGAGAAGGCAATGTTGAAAAAAGAAAGATGACAAAGAAGATGAGAGGTGCCTTTAAATAAATCTCCTGCAGGATATAACATAGAAACATTGTTCTGAGAAATCCTATGATGTGTGAGTTCCCTTTGCTCTGGTGCCGGTTGTGTGAGCCAGCCTGCTGATGTACAATCAGGTCTGAGAGGTGTGAGTTTTGCCTTAGACAGCTGCTGAGAGTTGGAAGCTACTGATTTGCTCCTGTGGGATTTGACTAGACATGCTGGGACAAGGCATGTGAATCAGAATAGTCTATATATTACTAATGATGAATCTCAACTTGATGTTAAGGCGTGCTACCTCTAATATATTTCTCAGCTTCAGTTTGGTTTAACTCTGTGGTCATATGGGGTCAGTGTTTGTGTTTCATAACCAGGGGCAAAAACACATAATTCTAACACGTCTGTACCTTTAAAATGTTTTTAAACAGATCCCTTAATTGTGCCACATGCGTTTTAACAACAAGTAGTGAAGTGTTGTGTGCAATTAGCCAAAAAGATTTTACTACACTATACATTCAGGATTTTTATCCAGTTAAACCATTTACAACTATTATAGCGAACAACTGTCAATAAATTTGGCAATCTTGACATTTAAAAAATAAATTGGTTAACATTGTGTCTTTAAATTGGTTTACAAAGGTCACATGATATCACATGGTGTCACATGATATCACATGATAGTATTTCTATCAGGCTTAAAATTTGCTATTTATTTAAAAAAAATAATTTGATTGCAGGAAAACCTTCACCCCACTCCCCTCTGTGTCTGGTCAGTCCTTTTGTGTAATTTGTAATTTACTGAGAAGTTGACGCTTGTTCTTCCAGGACTCCATGGGAGGCTCCCCTAATGATATCAGGATATCTGACATGAGGCCAACTCTGGTAGAGCCACCAATGTACAAGCCAAAGGTTGTGTTACTGGGCAAAGAAAAAAAAGGTCAGTGAGCTAAAAATGCTTGAAAAAGCAAAAATGATAATCGATTCTTCTAAGCTTGTCTTTGACTCTTGCTTAAATTTTGATCTTATGTTTGGGTCTTAAGTTTGAGTTTTGGTCTTCAGCTCGCATTTCACACAAAAATGAACATTTCTTTTCAACACAAAAGGATTGTGTGGGAAAAAAGCAGGACATTCTAAAAGCAAATTGCTTTGTTTGTTTAACACAAAGGATCTTCATGGGATTCAGTAAATGAGGGTTTATTACTTTAACTTGCATTGTTCATCTTATAACTTATATGTTAGTGTACTTAAGTGAGCTACCAGTTTATTGTAAATATTGAAATGAATTAAGAATAATAAATGAAGAGGTATTGTTAAATGTTAAGTCAGCTTGTCTAATATAGCAAACAAATGTAAACAATTTACCCTATATCCATTGATTCCTAACCAACCTTTTCTCTAATTGGATCAGAGTCCACAGATGAGTCTGAGGCAGAGAAAATGCATTGCATGAACAACAGCGGCTCATCTGCCACTTACTCGGACTACTCGCCCTCCCAGGGGTCATCTGGCTCCTCCAACCCATCTGGAAATGTCAGTAATCTACAAGTCACTGGAAAAGAGGGTCCATCACAAACTCACTGGACCAACAGGTTGGCAACAGTCATAAATGCCAGAGTTAATTTATATTAAACAATAGAACATCTGTTCATTTACATGGCAAATTCATTTACAAATGCATAGTTATGCTGATTACTGGTTTTTGGGTGGCCCTGATTTGACATCTGATGGCATTAGGCTAGTGTTTGTCCAATAATTACTAACATTTCTGCCTATAATCCAAATTCATTGTATTCATTGAAAGCCATTTTGTCGCATCTAACAATGAAAAATTACAAATCTCTTTAATATTTCTGTTGCTATTTAATCTTAGACAGCAATGAGATTAAACTGAAACCTTTTTTGAAATCTCAGAAAGATCTAGAAATCTCAGAGATATCTATACATATATGAGATATATACATATGAGATTTTTTAGGAAAACATCTCAGATATAGTTGATACGTAAATGTAACCTAACTGTGAATTCGCCTATAAATGAATGCTGTGCTTAATAATCTAACATTAATATATAACTACTCTTTTAAACAGTGTTTTGTGTCATATTGTATCTTGAATGAATCAAAAATATGAAGTGTATGATACATAGTTTCCATGTTAATACATGCAACAAAGTCTGAAGGGTCTATTTGTCACGGTATACCTTGTGTTTGATATGCAGCTTCCTGTAACACCTGTTTTAGTCTCAGGGACACAGAAATGAAGCCTCTGTTCACAAGTGCACCAATTTAAATGCCTAGTTGCCATGGATGCATTAATATGAAAGCTGAAAAACTAAACTTTACAGAAAGGTCTGTCACTCTAGCTTTTTATGGTAGAGGTTTAGAATAATTAGGTCTAATAATTAGTCATAATTTGGTGACTCAGTTCTTAAACTGTGCCAGCTGCGTCTTAGCTTGTGAGTATTAAACCCACAAGAAGGATTGTGTTAGTCATTTTGAATGAATGTAACGCATGGACTGATGACCCTTTTATTTTTAAGTTTAATAAAGTTCAAGTGATCAGTTATTCACAATGTCCTTAAAAAATAAATTAGGAGGCATTTTGTATTATAGAAGATTATAGAATGAAATATACAAAATGCAAAGAGAAGGTCATTCTACATCTACCTAAGCATTTATAGTAACACTGTATCCCTAAGTATAGTGAGGTTCTGTCTAGTGGTAGCTAAATTAATTTAGGCTATTATGTTAATGTCATGATTCAATCCCATGTTGAAATAAACAACAAATTAGTAAGATTTAAAGTCCAGACCCCTGTGCTTAACCAAAGTGTGGGCAAAGTGCTTAACCCCGTGCTGCTCAAGGGGCACTAGTCCTGCAGTTAGTATACTATAACTGTAAATCACCTTCGATGAGAAGCATCTTTTAAATACTGGTGTGTGTATATAGTTTTCAAATAATGCCCTGATTTAATTTTAGGCATATTTTGTCTGAATATGTCAACAGGCTGGTTCAGTCCTTCCCAAAGCCCATTGAAACCAAGCCCCTTCTCAGCCAGAGGGACACGCCTCCTCCCAGTACACAGCAGCAGCGAGGTGAGAGGCGGCCACTCAGCGACACCTTTGACAGCTGGAACAATGCCCCCCACTATGATAACACAGGTTTTGTCGCAGAGGAAACTGCTCTTGACACACCCAGCAGCAGTGCTGGAAACCCCATGCTAGGCTCAAAGCCCCGGAGTGCCTCTACAGCACATGGGCGACGGCCTCTCATGAGACAGGAACGCATCGTAGGAGTTCCGTTGGAGCTCGACCAATCACAACACACTTTCCACACAGTTCGCACCACCCCTGAATCTGAAGTGCCTGCTCCCCCTAACCTGTGGCAGAACTGGACAAGGACTCCCAGCCCCTTTGAGGACAGGACAGCTTTCCCTTCCAAGCTGGAAATTACTCCAGCAAACAGTCCCAACCCTGATCGTAAGGACTTCGAACAGGAGATGGGAGAACTACCAGGCACTTTTCCCTCAACTGGAGCCTGGGGGTTTCTTGACTCCACAGATTCAGGGATGGGACGAGTTCATCCCAACATTTTTACACACATTCAGAGTGGTAAGGAACCAATTAAAGGAGGCACAATGGTTGTTAGCAAGAGTTCTGAAAGACTTTCACCAATGATGAAGGAGGTAAAGGCGAAATTCAAAAAGTCACAGAGCATAGATGAAATAGATACTGGGTCATACAAGGTTTACAGCATACCTTTGGACAGTTACAGTTCTAGCATAGAAAATCAGGGAAGTGTTGATAGAGCAGACTCATACTCTATACCTATGGAACAGAGTATGTCTAGGAGCCAGTCGGCCCCCATGCTGGATGATGATCTGGATGGCTACAATTCAACCAAAAGCCTTCAGCAGCAGAAGCCAGCCATTCCAAAGAAAGTTTACCATTTTGACCAAAGCTTCAATCCACAAGGAGCCATGGATGTTATGAAAGCAGAGAGGAGAGTTCCTCCCCCATTCCCCAACACCCCTGAGTACGTAAACCAACCCGGCAAGACATTGCCAAAGGAGCTGGTAAGCCCAAGAGGTTACCGGGGCTATCAACCGATGGACCAGATGTTTTCATTTAATCAGGCTGCAATCACTGATGAGGCTATGAATCCACAGCTCTCTGTCCAGCCCCAACGCTCCAGGCCAGGCTTCCTGCGCCGAGCTGATTCTCTGGTAAGTTCAACAGAGATGGCGTTATTCCGCAGAGTAGCTGAAAACCAGGAGCTTCAGCTGGCCGAACACTATAACAGGCCTCAACAGATAAAAAGCATAATGGAACAACAAAACAGCTTGTCCACCATCTCTGACACGCAGTTTCACAAGAGAAATGGTAGGTATGAAGATGAATACTCATCTTATCAGGAGCCCAAAAAGCCAATTATGGGTTACCCCACCAAGAGTCTGACACAACGTCGCCCCTTGTCTGCACGGAGCTATAGTACAGAGACATATGGGGCATCTCAGGCAAGGCCAGTGTCTGCCCGACCCACCATGGCTGCACTGCTGGAGAAAATGCCTTCAGATTACAATCTTAGTACATGCACTGAGAAGAGCCCTGAAGTTGACATGACAATGAGACCTGTCCCTCAGAAACCAGAGGACCCAAGTTCAAAAATGCCAGTAGATTGGAGACAACAGCTGCTTAGACACATAGAGGCAAAGAGACTAGACCGGGTGAGTAAGCAAGTTTTGTAACGCTGTATTTTCTCTGACACATTTTTATGAATGTAAAATGTCATATGACTCAGAATTTCTTTTCATGAAATAACCCAAATACGTACATGCAATTTTGTGAGTCTCAGGTGATATGACATGTTTCTGTATAAGTGGAATACAGTACTGCAGTAAACCTCTTTGTTCACATCGCTGCTATTAATATTACTTAAATGTAACCACTGTGTTTCACTGTGTCACTTTTGCAGTAACAATGTACCATTGTTGTTCTGTTTGTCGAGCTTTCTCACTTTGTTCCAGCAGTATATGTGTGTGCCCCAACCCCACTCCCCCCAGCCACACCCTTTTCTATGTGGCCTTCCCATTCGCTCATGTCATGTGGTTGTTTCCCTCCAATCAGAGCGCTGTCCTTAAGCACAACACAGTAAACTTCGGCATGCTGTACTCTGGAGGCTATGCTGCACCGCATGCCAGCAGAAGCATGACAATAAACTTTTACAATAACACAAAGCATGAAAACCAAACAACTCAGTGGCTACCTCTACCAAATGTAAGTATGAAGCAACTTCAGCCCCAGTTTCAGCATGAAGAAGTAAAATTCAGACTTAATCATTTTTAAAAGATATTTACTTCAAGACCATCGTCCTGTATTGAAGAGCTTCTGCTTTAACTTGTGAAACAGTGGAAATAAAATTACTTTGACACATATTTTACCATATTTTGCACATAAACGGTATTACAGTACAGTTGGCCTAAAGACAGTTAAAAGGCAGGCCAACACATTTCACAGTTTAACATGTCACCTGTTCTTAATTCCAGACTAGACACTGTCTCTCACTGTGATGTTAAGCATATTTAGGTGTTTTGTGTTGCATGTGCTCAGTCTTGTGTTTGGTCTATACAGTCTTATTCTGTCCCCAACTCACAGATCAAGGCAATCTGTGTCAGAAAGGGAAGATGCTAACAAACTCTGAATCACATTCTTGCATCTACTCTTTCTGTCTCTTTTTTTTTTTAATAACACCGTCAAGTATTTAAATGGATGGTGAAACCAATTGTGGTCCCTAAGGCAGTCCCTAAGGCCTTTAATTGAAGAAAGCATGTGAACAGCAACCTAATGATTAACAGCCGTAGTGAGATAATAATTACAGTTTAAAGGGAGAGAAAAACAACATTTTTTCTTCTTGGTATTTATAAAACAAGCACATTTTTGTTTTGACTTACCTTTAAGTGCAACAGCAGTATAATTTTACACCACTGTTTTGAATACTGCTGATAACACTGTATCCTTTCAGACACCTTCACAACAGAGCAATATTTTAGATAATGGACAAGAGGTGGTTTCTCCAAGTAGCCAGTGGGCCCCGTATTCACTGGGCCGAAGAGACGTGCCGCCGGAGAGCATGAATATCATTAAAAAGGTATAAGGACTTTCTGATCCTTTTTAAAAATTTATTCTAAATGCAATCAAGTGTAACAAATAAGAAATTATTTTAAGCTGTGTAAGAACATAAAGGTACATTTTCATGCCATCCAGGGTACTGAATTACAATAATAATATGAATATAATTATTACAATGTTTAAAGATAATATTCTAAATTGTCAGCAATCATGGTAAAAACTAAAATCGCTGTAAAATACTTTCTTTTGTAAATCATGGTAAAATAAAGTGATTCATTGTTTTTGTCAGATTCTATTGTAATTTTGTTTTAAATTAAATTGTTCAAAGCCATCCACATGTTTCTGCGTATTAAAGCCTGTCATAATCTACTCTTTAGTTTCTTCTAACTTAAACTGTTTCCCATAAGATAGACATCTCTGTTATATTGTGATTGCCATGTTAATTTTTTTTTAAATGCCAGGGTTAATTACTACCTGCTGTTGTGATTCATTTTCACAACGTCGTGCTCCTGTTGGTCTCCTTAGCAACCCCAGTCAGTCTGTGAATACCTAAAGGTTGTCGCTCAATATTGTGAAAAATTCTGTTTCTGTGATCTAATGCGATGACAATTAAATGCATAACAAAATGTCCAGCGATTCTGTGTAGCTTATCTGTTTTGTTGAATCTTTTAATTGCCTCTGAATGGATTCTACATGTACTGTACGTCTTTATAATTAAATTAAACATTAGGTTGACTCTCGCCCACAGCCTGGCATTCACAATCCCCATCAACAACAGACAATGATGATAACCTCGGCCCACCCACCTCACCGGACAGCCCGTGACCAGCAGTACGAGGGAGCCATCAACAAGGTGTCCATCCAGCAGTACCAGTCACCTATTCCCATGCCCATAACCACCACCAGCCCCCGGCCACAGAGTGCCCGCTGCTTCATCCAGACTAAAGGCCAGAAGAGTATGGATGGATTTCCAGAGCAGGTACTGTACATATCATAGACTTACATATAGACTTACTAGCATAGAATTCTCATAGAAACTACTACATTTGCTCCCTTTTATTAAAAGCAAAAAATGCAGTGATGCAATGAGGCTGTTGAGAGAATGTACAAACCACTCTGATGTATGTATGTATGTATTGTACCGGCACAGGACCTAATATGAAGAGTGGAAAAGGTGCAAAAGTCAACTTGCATCATAAGTCAGTTAGTGTTTATGGGTACCATAAAAAAAGATTAATGCCATAACTGCTAATCTACTTGCCGTTTGTCAATAAATTCTGTTCAGTTCTGTTCAGCTATTCAGTGATAAGCTATTTCTGCACAAAAGCAATTTATTTAGTGTGTTGCAGCATCTTATCCACTGAGGTTTTGCTATCCTTTTTGCTACTGTATCCGTTTAAGCATTAAACATACAGTAGTTAGAAAATTAATCACAATTTAGTATGTCATTGGTTCTAAATTTTGTACTTTTGTTTTTCTGCCTCTAAATCCTGGATTCTGTTTATGGTTGTTGATAGCTCTGTGTAAGAATAGAGAAGAACCCTGGTCTTGGTTTCAGTATCTCAGGGGGTATCAGTGGGCAAGGGAACCCCTTCAAGCCCTCGGACATGGTAAGACCATTTCTTTCCTATTTATACACCGTTTATATGGACTAAGCACACTGTACAGTAATATATTAATATCAGCACCTAATTCTGAGGGAAAGTTTACTTAAATTAGTGCTTTATAAAGAACCAAATCAAAGCTATCTCTCTTCAGTTAGTAAAATGTGTCTCTCTGTAGAGTTTCCATGGAAACATGCGCTACTGCAATGCACAACCTCAAGCACCAGCTGACTGCATTACCTTTTAACCTTTTCATGTCTTGGCAACATTTTGTGATAGTTAAAAGATGTAACTTCATATCAGTGTTTTATGTCTAGAATGTGGCTAATGTTCATCCGGTTCATTGCAAAACACATTCTCCATCCTTTTAATGTTACATTTTACGTTATTAATATTTAATACAATGATTAATTGCATGAAAAGTGTAGTTCTGTTTTCAATACAGATATTGCATAAATATTGCTTATGTTGTATATTGTTGCTTTGGGGATCTTCTAACAAGCTGATTCCCTGTGAGAGCTGAAGAAATGTACAGTTTGGTGGACTCTCAATTTATGGCGCCAGTAATGAGACTTCAAAAGTATTCAACATGGCGCTTACTGATGGGTCCCACATGTAATATATCTATGTATGCTTTATAATCTCTGCCTTGATACAAGCATAGAAGCACTAAGAATTTACTTTAAAATCTTTGCTATATTGTTTTTTATATTGCATTGCTTTCTATTGTCTTTACATAACATTTACTGTAGAAAAACAATCTATAATGCTTTCATCACCCATGACAGAATAGATATTCCTTCCAGTATCCTAACCTCTAGCAATGTAAGACGTTTCATATATGAAATCTGAAATTCAGATTAAAAGGCAAAGATTCTAAACCATAGTCACCATGTGGTTCCTAACCTCATATCACTTTTGACTTATAGGGTATCTTTGTTACTAGGGTACAGCCTGATGGACCTGCCTTCAACGTTCTTCGACCTGGGGACAAAATTCTGAAGGTAACGTTGTTCTCCATCAAGTTGTGCCAAAAGTTGCAACTATGCATCCTCTGCCACAGTGCCAGTGGAGGGCTTTTGCATGTGGCATTTGGTGTCCAATGTGTGTGTATGTGTGTGTTTTGAATGAACGAGCATGGACTTCTGTTGTTATGTTTGTACAACTATGACATGCATTATTGTCCTATATTGATAAAAGAAGTTACATTTTAAGCTGCAAATTGTCTTCGAAATGGTCTTACATACATTTCTAAATTAAATTAAATAACACAAAAGTATATGTATGATTTTAAATGGAATAATGAACGATAGATTCAATGAGCCTAAGTCAAAGAAACAGGCTCACCTACTACCTCAGTTTGCTATGATGTAACAATTAAATCTGGTATTTTACAGTATATAAGGAAACTGAATTACTATTTAAATAATCTGATGTAATTTAGTTCAATGTCAAACCCTCTTCCTTCTAAATTAACAAAATGTAAGATGACCTATAACCTGCTTGATAAGGGGTTACATAAGGATAATAATAATGAATTTGTAGACTACAATATTTACATTATATGATATAGATCACATAGAATAATACAATTATGATATTAGCTGCCTTACTCTGCAGTGGCAATCCAGACCCCTGCGTACAGTAACTGCATGAGACAAGAAAGCCACTAGTGGTTATTGGGCTGTTTTTGGTTCTGTGTGTCGCTATCCGTCTTGCCCATGCTATAGCCTGCAGAAAGCAGGTCCGTCTTTCTCCACAGATCCAGAGGAACAATCGTTCTAAAACCCAGCTTTTTTCCACCTTCTCTCTTTTACAGCATGATCTCCTCCACCTGTCTGCATCTCTTTCCCTCTCTTCCCCTCTCTCTTCCTCACAGTGTGCATCTCCTTATCCTCCTTGAGCTAGGCCTGTAACCAGCCCTTCTGTGCTGCCGTGCCCGACCCTTTCCCGCCTCTTTTTTTCCAGTTCAGTTTGTTTACCATGTGCTTCATTCTTGCATTGCAGGCCAACGGACATAGTTTCTTACACATGGAGCATGAAACTGCTGTGTCTCTTCTGAAGAATTTCCCGAAAACTGTGGACTTGGTAATCTTAAGGGAGAGCACAATATAAATATTTTTATAGCTTAAAGACTTCTCACCCAGATGGAACACAGGAACTTGTAAATCTTCTTTTTATCTAGGAACAATTTTGCCAATTGCTGGACCAATGGCAATTTCCAGTGCCAAATGTATAATAGAGGACATATCTAATAACCTTACATACGGCTTAAACATTATACACATTCATCGGTTCAAATCTTTCATTGATGTTGTTATTCTTTATCTCAGCCTGTGGCTGTAAGTGGGTGCATTTTTCCTGCTTATTTATATGGCGTATTATTTTGTACCTATTTTTCCTAGCAGCTTTTGAGTTTAATCTTTGAGCATGAAAGCACATCTGCTTTAAGGACATTTATCCACCATAACACTGCCTCAACTTTGTAAATGCCTTGTGTAAATATATACATTTACAACTAAAGCGTGATAAGAGCGTAAAATGTGAATGAACGAAACACTGATGATTTTCTAAGATTATCCAAGCTTTTGTAACTTAGAAGAGATGTAATTTTATCCTTCTCATTAAATTACAATTTAGGGTATACGAAAACCCCTTCCCTTTTTATCTTGATAAACAGTAAGATTCTGTATTTGAAGAAATGCAATTACAGCGCCTCCAAGCAATAGGTTGTTCATATTTTGGATTATTTTTCCTGCAGCACCCTCTATTGGTTAATATAGATATAACGTTCATAATTTTTTTAACAGTGGATATCAAGCCGTGTCTTTTTATTTGCTGTGTTACATTGCTATGTTATTTCAGTTCCCACATACTTTAGTTTGCTGCCAGGAGAGTTCGGTTTTTTAAAAACTATTACATCACATACTGCAGTTTAATTGGACAAAGGCAAAAAGCTTTTTTTTTTAGCTGCTTTTTAGCTTTTGTTATGCTGCTTAGTTTTTTTAAGGAACGACAAAGGGAATTCATCAATGCAACTGACTGAAGTACAGTAAACACGTGCAGGGCTTTACGCATTAGTGCATGCTTTCACTTTGAAACATCTTTAACTAAGATGCTTATTGGGGTCTTTGTGTTTGACATTATCACTGTTTTACATCTCTTAACGCCTTTATTAATTGTTCATCTTTGTGATAAACAGTGCCATACAGTATCCCTGAAAAAAATGCTGGGCATGTTTAAAATGTTGCTAAAAATGTAGCATTTCCCGGAGAGCCCTAAAACAACACCCACTACTTTTAGCTAAAGAGAAAGATTGTTGATTATTAAAGATTATTATGAATGATGCAATTAATTGTTCAAATACTATTGTGAAAAACATTTGATAATGATTATTTTTACTAAATGTTTTAGATAATGGTTTCTAATATATTGATATAATTAGCTATGCTCAAATTATTAAATTTTATACATACAAAAACAATGTATGAAGAGAGAGTTAGATTGTAAGAAAAGGAAATACTGGAAATTATGTACAATTCCTTCTAAAGTAATTGTGAATTTGTGTCATAACATATATGTATATGAATATACAAATGGTCATTTTTGTATGTGTGTAAAGACCTATTGAATATAAAAGGTAATATATGGTACTATTCAGTCTAATTGCAGTATTGATGTAAATAACTATGAATGGAGACATTTAAATTATTCCAATAGATTGTGAATGTACTTAAAGCTTTCTGCAGTATTAAGACTTACTGAACTTGAATGCCGTTTCATTTCTGTGCAAAAGTAATTATATCTAGAATAAATTATTCAATTTAGTTAACAGGAATTAGTGACAATTTATCATATAATTTATTTGCACATGCAAGTTTCCTCCTTCCATTTTTTTTTCTGTATACCGCAAATATGTAATTGACTTATATTCTGTGTCTAGAATGCATTTTGCAGATGCGATATGTACATATTTACAATACTTTTTAGTTAAAAAAAATTTAAATAACTAAAACATGTATAAAAAGAAGAAAGTCCACTGCTCTGCGAATATTGGAGCCATTTTCGGCTTTGGAGTACAGAATTTTTTCAGTATCTAAGAGTTGTTTTGAATAATGTATCAAAGTCTTTATTGTACAAATAAAAAATGTCACTATTGTTACAACTGGTCATTCTGTGATCCTTTATAGACCTAAACTTTGGTTTTTATGAAGCCTTCATACCATTAAAATAAAAAATTTTCACTGACACATTTTTAAAAATAGGAAATGTTAATAAAATTATGTTAATAAAAAATTGTTAATAATTTAATTACACATTTTTGCAAACACACATATGCTCTTTGTTCATTCGGTTGCATGCAGATGGCTGATCTATTTCAAAAGCCAGTTGAAAATCCTGTAGTGATGTTCACATTTTTTAAAGTAAAGCAAAGAGATTAGCAAGCTAAGTGGAAGGATTTGATTTTTTACATAGTGAAAATCATAATTATACTGAGATACACTTGGTACAAAATGTTCATGTTATGAAGATGGTGAAATATGAAGGTTGTGTTGGAATGGAAGATACATAACTATGTTAAAACTAATAGGATAATATGTCACAAACCCTGTGACTAGGGAGAAGCAAAAGTTACAGAATGTGTTTAGGTGAAAAGTGCGTCATCATTTACCTCATGTAATTTTAAGCCAATATGACTGGCTTGCTTCTTTCACACACAAAAAGGCTGTAATAAATATATGTAATAAAAGTGAATGACTGAGCTGTCAATGACCAATATTCTGCCTTTCGTGGTTCATAAAACAAACAAACAAACAAAAATAAGTCGAACAGGTTTAATGTGAGTACTGCATGATGGAACATGCAACCCAAAGATCAAAAATGTTTATCTTTGTGATGACAAAGAACAACAATTAATAAAAGACATGGGCAGATTGGCAACCGTCTCTCTCAGCAAATATTGATTATTATTGTGATTTCTGTCGAGATTTTCTGATGTAATGTCTTCTGATGTAATGTCTTCTGTTTCTGACTTTTCCAGTGCCGCATCTGAAATCACAAAGAGAAATTGAAGACTAAAAAAGCCATCTTGCTGCTATGATAGGTAGAGCACTTACAGTCAGAAGGTCCCTGTGGATTGTCCTCCATAGAAAAAGACTTTGGCTTGGGTAATATGCCAAGTCCAAGGCAGGCTGTTTCACACAAGAGAGAAATACTTATAGACCTCTATCCAAGCTACTGTCACAAATGTGAAACTAAACGCTAGTTATGCAACTGCATGTTTTTATTTAACACTGTGTAAATGGAACTATATAACTATATGTGAAGCTAAACGCTAGTTTAGCTTCACATATAGCTTCACTTCACTTATTTAACACAGAAATTGATTTTTAGTGAGCAGGAGCTGGGTAACAAGCTATACACTAAACATCATATGTCCAGCACCTGCTGATCTCATTGTTAGTAAGATACAGGCGCTTCAGGCCCTGCAGTAAAGTTATTTCTTCAGGAAAGCTCTTCACCTTGTTATCTCTGAGCTCCAAGAAACTAAGAGCACTCAAGTGTTTCAAATGCTCTGCCTACAACACTTCAATCTGGTTGTTCCCTCAAAGGTGTTGCTTTGAGACCTCAGTTGCATTACCTTAGCTTTTTTGTTTGTTTGTTTGTTTAGACTAGATATTTCTACCATAGAAATGGTCTTGGTTCACTTTGGGCTCTATTGCACAGTTCTGATTGGTCAGCTGTGCCATCCAGCAGTCTGACATTTCTTTAAACCAACCACTTATCCAAGAATTAAGTGATATTTGAGCACTCAGCTGGGATAATTTACTGCTGCAACATACCAGTTTCACAGAGTAACTCATAAAACAGTGCATTTTAAATCACTATTTAAATTCAAATATGCTTAATTACATTAACGATTATGTGATTCAGAATTAACTGTTGGTTTATTTTGTGATATTGACCAGCTAACTGTACAATATTGTTAACTAAACATCCAGTTTGTTGAGGTCCAAAACTCACTTTTCATTCCACTGGTTACAGGAGGAGGACTCTAACTTGTTGCAGGACAAATTCAGTTTCACAAGACTGGTCAGGTATGCCAGGACTTTTGAAATATCCGTTAATTGATTGTTGGACACTTCCTGAGAGAGCTACATGGAAAAATGGCAATGGAAAAAAGTGAAGTTCATGTATTCCTATTTACACCATTCAATTTATATTTTGCAAGTATAACAAATAATCAGATACGTTCTGATATCTGAATAGAAACATGTCACTAACCGAAGAATCCAGAAGCAGATTTTGGAAAAGCTTTAGATTGAGAGTTGTATGCCATAATCTGCGGCTGATCAAGAACAAAAGATCACAATCACTTCCAAGGTCGTCAGAATTAATCAGCTGTCCTAAATCCTGTAAAAGCCGTTCCAGCTGGTTCTGTTGCAGATGGAGATATCATAGATTTGTAAGCCTCCAGAGACCGGAAGGCAATTCTGTCAGTTTATTGTGACTGCACAAAGGATCATGTCACACACACATATCTACTGTATCATCAAAACAGTGTTATGATGATAACATTGTGATCTTTTGTTCTTGATCAGCTCTATAATCTAAATAATACCTCAGTATTACTAATACAACTACTCAAGTTCTCCAATAGACTGGCAGTCATCTTTGCTAATTGTTATGTATCTGTGAAAAAGCAGCAACAAAAAGCAATATTATTTTTATGTATTTTGTAGGCTGTAATGTAAAAACTTCCAAAACGTTCCTAATGTAATGTTTACCAGTTAAACCCTAACTACAATAAAAAAAAAATTAATAAATCAAACTTTTACAAATAACTTTAAAGGTCACACTGACAAACATGGACAAACAAAAACAAAATACACTATATAAACTACATACAAAATAATACAAGTTAATGAAACTATATAACACTTTACCATAAAGTAATATTATGTTCCTGTAGCTTAACTGTTAGAGCATTGTGTTAGCAGTGCAAAGGTTGTGGGTTTGATCCCAGGAATACAAGTCCTGACAGTGTTGCTTTGAATAAAAGTGTCTGCCAAATTAATAAAAGAATTATTGAAAGTGCTGTCAAAAGTTCTGTAAAAACATTCATAAACATGATATTTAACAATATCCTTTGCTCACACTGTGTTTTAAGTTTTTTATGATACTTGTTTTTGTTTTGTGATAATAAGATAATGCCTAACAATGCTTTTAGTAATGTGACAACAGTATCAATGAAAAAAACATTTCTTGATGCTTGTTTATTGTTTATTCAGGAAGAGAAGAAATGCCCATTTGGGCAAAATGTGATAATACTTGAGCAGACTCACTGGCCTGGCAACTAAATATTAGTTACATCTGGATCATTGCATTGAGAAAATTGCAACAGAGCAAGCATTAATGTAAGACATTAATGTGTCAGCACATATACACTGATATGGTATCTGAACAACATATAAAAATAAATCTCTCATAGGTACATGTCAAATTATACAGAAAACAGTGACATTATAATCTAATGATACGGACCAAAATTGAAAACTGCAGTAAAAAACAAAGCAAGGCAAAGGGAAGCTCTATAATCTAATCTATAGTCAGAGTCCACTGATGAGTGATACAAGACTAAATTAATCCAGAATATTTTAGGTTATAGGCTTTTGGACAAAGGACAGTTGCTAAGCCCCATTTACTTGGAACTGAATTTTTGAAATACATTTTACAGACTGATTATCCTGCAGTGTATAGATTTACCTTTATCAATCATTCTGTATTTACTATAAACTTTAATTTATGAAATATGAAACAGGCATTCAATCATATTAATACAGTTTGACATTAGGAACTTTGGTCAATAAGATTTAACTTTTGCATTGCAATAATGTTAAATGAATGCAGAAACATAGTTTTAAAAATAACAAATTGCATATTTCTTCAGATATGAAAGCAATGCTTTGCTCAGTGTGTCACAAATCAAGGTCTTAGAAAGTTGGAGAAATGTTATTTAAAATTTGAGAAAAACAATTAATACAAAAACGAAGAATAATATTAATAATAAGGAAAATATGAAACTAATTTCCTTACGCTTTTAGCCTAGGGGAAATACAACACTCTCAATTAAATCCATTCAGTAGTACAACTCCAGTGCATACTGTATTCAAAAGCATGATAGTAGCCCTAGTTTAAATATGTCAAAGAGCAAAGTTCTAGACACAGCATATTCACTGATATGGCATGTGCCTTCAAGTAGTTCATAAAAATAATAAGCCATAGGTTTTTAAAAGCTGCAATAAACAATGTGCAACAAATATGTAACAGGCAAAGCATATGCACTGATATGGCTATTGCCCTCAGCAAAATAAGATACAGACAGTTAAAAAAGTTCTTAGGACTCTGCTATAAAAAAAGAATTTAATCTACTACTTGCTTAGTGCATTAGCTAATGTAAAATGGCCCTTTAAAACGATCAATCATATATGTGTTGTATATTTCAATATATACCTGTATATAATTCATTTATTTGACTGAAATAAATGAAGTCTATTGCTGGTCAGTTAGAAACCTCAGTTGCTAAATCATAGTAAGATTGTACAGCTTGTTTTAAAATTAAATCATGGACATACTAGAAATATTGGCATGGATGTCAGAAGAAGTGAAATTGCCATGGGTCTCTTCTTTGGCTTGAAGACCTGCTACAAAGTCATCAGAGACACCAGGGAGCTCACAATGGCCATCAGCAACATTGAGGATGAGGAAAACACTGGGGAGGGAGAAAAAAAAGTTACTGTGTAGTTAGACTCTAAGAGGGAGTTCAGTAAAAGATCATTGTGGCCTTGATGCTATTTGTGATACAAAAAACTTGTCTTCTCAAACAATTAGTTCCTCAACATTGTTCATTCGTCTAGGGGTGTCCCCGGCTGTAACAGTATGACATGTATAGATATTTAAATAACATAAAAAATGTTTGATGGTACCTGTTGAAGAAGCTGAACACTCCATTGCTACCACTGCATCCAGGTAGCTTTTACCAAGCCACTCATCGTAAGTCTTTCTCTCTCCTACACCAATTAAAGTGATGGTTGAATCCTTGAAAATCAGGTCTGATCCCTCATATGCTTTAGACTCAAACATCTTAAAGCCTGAGGCAGAATTCACTCCAAAATATGCCTGAAAGATAGAAACAAAAAAGTAATTCAGAACCACATTTCTCAATGCAACAGTTACCCATAGTTCTATGTGCTACAATACCTGGGCTTTGTCCAGAAGACCAAAGATGACATGGTGGTTGGTATCGGGTCGTACCATAACAGCGTGGGAGGGGACAGGAGCCATGTTGCAATTAACATATTGAGTGACTTCAGCACGACTATCTTGAGAACAGAGCAACTGAAATTCACGAGAATCCAGATGTACCGCCCATGGTTCTGTGTTGTTACCTGGAAAAACAATTCTCATCTTAAGAATTGACTAAACAGTACCACCAATAACTAATTACCACCAAATGTTTTTCAGGAAAGCTAAATCAGGAAAACTAAGGTTTGTTACCATCTGTGTTCTGGAATACAGTAGAATGTTTGATAAAGGCCACATCACCATGACCTTCAACAAGACACCTGGAAAAATACATGAAACCTATATTAAATATTTACCCTTTAGGGAAGGAAACCAAAGTTTTCAGGTACTGAATATACGCAAAACTATTGTAAGTCTTTCAGATGTACTTACCTGAAGGCTCCATCATAACCGTCGTACAGGTCTTTGCCCTTCTCACACTTGTTTTGACCACTGGAGTCTCCAATGCACTGTTGACACAGGTTACTGGGAAAACCAGGCTGATTAGCACCCGGTACACAGGATGACTGGAAGAACTCCCCAGCAGCTATGAGAGAAATGTGAGGCAGCTTTACACACTGAGCACAGCAGAGTAATACATTTATCTGTGTTCAATTTATATAGTAAATTGAACATGCAGTAATCTCTTATTTGGTTTTTACTTATTTTTCCATGTTTAAAAGAAAAATACTGTTGTAATATTTTGAACCTCACTGTATTTGTGAACTCTACTGTACCTTGAGCTACTTGACATTTTTGTAGTCTGATCAAGCCTTTTTCAATGAGCAATCCCATGGGAATGTTCCAGCCTGCAGTCCTGCCGTAACCTGTGTGACAGGAGCGCTTGCCCTGGAGGTCACTGAAGCTCCGGATGTTACTGTTACTCTTCTTCACCACAGCCACAGAATAATAAATTCTG